>VYZT01056751.1:19282-44053 GCA_013400735.1 Pomatostomus ruficeps | reverse complement strand
ATGGGAGAGCAGGAGCTCCCAGATTTTATGGAATTTGAGAGTTCCACACTAAAGCAGGGCAGGGGCTGGGAAATATAAAAGCTGAATCTTAGGGCATCATCTTCACTGCCAGGAATCCGGGGCCAGGATTCATCCAGGCTCGTTCCATCACAAATCAAATCATTTCACACCCACCCAGGAGGGCTCACCAAATGCTTACTCAGCAATACATGAAGAATAACCCACATTAGTTTAACTCCAGCCTAATAAAAAGCCCGTCCTAAGTTTATTGGCATCATTTTATCCCTGCCAAAACCACGCTTGAGTGTAAAACTCTCAGCAGTGACCTTCCTAAATCCAGCCAGAGGAGCCCCCGTCTCATCAGCATTCCTGTGAAGGCTGTAAATTACCGGTTATTACCAAATTAAACGGCACAGAACGGATTGTTTCGGGGAGCTCGGCTCCGCTCCTCGGCAGATTGATCACCCAGCCCTGCAAGAATTCATCTGGGGTGGTGTTACCCAGCTCCAGAGCACAAATACAGAATTAAAAACAAATCTGTTTATTTGCTGCTCGCAGGAGACGCTGAGCATCAGGATCTGCCTCGCTGGGATTTATTGGTGCCAATGGTTCTGGGCATCCTCCCGTGGCAGGAGCTTGGGAGAAATAAAACCGGGAGATCAAAAATTTAAAAAATTAGAGGTTTGGAAAAAAAACCTGGGAGATCGAAAATTAAAATTAGAGGTTTGGAAAAATAAAACTGGGAGACTGAAAATGAAAAAAAAATCAGAAGTTTGGAAAAAAAAAAACCTGGGAGATCAAAAATTTTAAAAATTGGAGGTTTGGAAAAATAAAACTGGGAGACTGAAAATGAAAAAAAAATCAGAAGTTTGGAAAAAAAAAAACCTGGGAGATCAAAAATTTTAAAAATTGGAGGTTTGGAAAAATAAAACTGGGAGACTGAAAATGAAAAAAAAATCAGAAGTTTGGAAAAAAAAAAACCTGGGAGATCAAAAATTTTAAAAATTGGAGGTTTGGAAAAATAAAACTGGGAGATGAAAAATGAAAAAAAAAGCGGAAGTTTGGAAAAGTAAAATTGTGAGATCAAAAATTTTTTAAAAATTGGTGATTTGGAAAAATAAAACTGGGAGGTCAAAAATAAAAAAAAAATTCAGAGGTTTGGAAAAATAAAATTGAGATCAAAAATTTTTTAAAAATTGGAGGTTTGGAAAAATGAAACTGGGAGATCAGGGCATTGCTGCTCCCTGCTGAGGGTGCTGGAGCTCATCTGGGGGTGGGAATTTCCACACCAAACTGGGACCAGGAGCAGGAGGCTGTGGTGGCACTCACGGCACCAGGATGGACATTTCGAGGCACAAAGCCAGAAAAATCAGAGTAAACTGGGGGGTTTTGCACCAAGAAAGGGAGGGAAAGACCCCACGAGGGATTGTAAAAGCATCAGGAAACTGCCAGGGTGGTTTGGTGCCAGCTGAGAGAGCACCAAGGCAGGGGAATGACTTTGTGAGGTTATTTGGGCTCTGGACCTTCCAGGATTCCTCTGAAATCATCCCCGTAATTTAATTATTAAATTATTCATTATCATCCCTTCATTATTTAATTAAATTTGTCAGTATGACACTCCCAAACACACTGCACCGCTTTGGGGCTTTGCAAACTCTGCCGTGGGTCAAGGAAAAATGGGAAATCATCGTGAAGGATCCCATGCACATCAAATAAAAATCATAAACCCATCCCAATCCCGGTCAGTAAAACATTACACAGAGAGCAGATTTCAGAAGAGGCCACAGATACCGGAATATTTTTATTTTAAGCATCATTTCCCTGGCTGGCTGCTCCCTTCAGATCCATCTTTTCTCTTCCCCTGGTCCTTCATCACACTCTAAAGATTAATTTTGAATTTCTGCTGATTGTCTGATCTCGGACTTCACGAACGAAAAAACCTCTTTGATGGGAGACATTAATATTCGCCGTGACAGCCCTGCACTTCCACTCGCAGAAAGGTTTCATAATTTTCTAAAAACCTCTTGATTTTGTCACAATGACTTTTATTCAAGCCCAACTCTGCTCCCTTTCTTGGGCTACGTCATTCACCTTGAGCTGGGTAATAAGCACGAGTCAAATCCCTCATCCAGCTCGTCACTAATTGCAATTTCTGTCCCTATTTTTCATAACAGATGAGTTTTGTGCAGAGCAGAAACTCGAGAGAGAAGTGATTTAAAAGCTTTGTCCATGCAATCCTGCTCCTTTCATCCAAAAAAAATCATTTTTAAGAGTGGAAAAGGTGAGCTCAGGGCCTGGCACGCCAGGTTTGCCCAATTTGGGATTTTATCTCCTTCTAGGGATGGTTGGGAATTCCTCTGGGGCATCAACAAGGGAAAGATCTGAACATCAGTCAAGCAGCAGCTGCCTTTGGTGTCTGACTCCTTCACCAGAGCTTCGAACCGCAGCTCCTTCCCCCAAAAACCCGGGGTGGGGAACCCCCCTTCCTGAGAGGGCTCCTCACAGCGGGAACCCCAGATTGAAAAAGAATTCCGTGCAGAGTTCGTGCGCTGGAAATGTCCCACGTGAACAGGTCCCGAGCCTGTGAGGGGAGAGGAGCAGCAGCTGGGAACGAGTGTCAGTGAGAGCTCTCCTCCAGCAGAGCCAGAAAATGGTAATTTTTTCTTCAGCTCAAATAATTTGTTAGTAAAGATTAGGAAAAAAACCCAAAAAACCAACCAACAAACAAACAAAACCCCCAAAAAAACCAAAACAAAAAACCCCCCAAACAAACAACAACAACCAAAAATAAAAAACCAAAATCAAACCAAAAAAAACCCCCAAAACAACCAAAAAACCAAACTTATTTGGGCTTGGAGGGCAGAAAGAGGCACAAGCCCAGGAATGTTCTGTATTTGGGGATATCAGAATCTGCAGTGCCAGGTCCCGAGTGGGATGAGGATGTGCTGCCCACAGAGATCCCGTGGCACATCCAGCCAGGACACAGCCTGGGATGACCCAGCTGCTCTTCCCTCCTGCCCCAAAGCTTTCTGATCATCAATACTTCACTAAATCCCTTTTTTCTCCAAGCCCTGTTTCTCCTGGGTGTCCATCCCAGGGCTGGAACCCCGCTCAGCCTCTCCCGGGCTGACACTGCCACGCTCTGAACCTCGACTCTGCTGATTTAGCACTGATAAAAAAAAGGCTTTGAACCACTGCCTAAATATTTTGTTCCTTAAAATATTGAATAACCCGCTCATTTCTTATTCTGCGCTGATCAAGAGGCTCCAGCGAATCTCACAGTAAATTTCAGAGGCCGAGTTGCTCGCACTGGGCACAGCCAGCTCCCAACTCCAGTGGCTTTGATCTCCTTTTTGCTCCATTGCCATAAAAAACTGGATTTTCTCCCCCCAGCCCTCATTTGTGCCGTCTGCAGCTCATTATTGCATTAGTGGCTGGATTTTTTTCTGGATTTTCTCCCCCCACCTGCTCTCCGTGCTTTGTGCACACACCTTGGGCTCAGCCCTCACCAGCACCGATAATCTGCTTCCTCAAGGCTTGTTTCTGTCTCATTTGGAGACAGCTGTAATTAATAATCTCCTTTTAAGGGCCTAATTTCTTTTTAGTCAAAGCCAACTTTCATCTCATTACTAATCTTCCTTTTATTTTCGAGTCAACTTTCATCTCATTACTAATCTCGCTTTTCTTTCAAAGGAGCCTCCAAAGTTGAGGGGGGGAGCAGACATCTGTAGGAAATAATGACATCTGTGGAAATATTTAATTGCAATTTGGATAGGAAAAGTTTTAGCCTGACTTCCAAAGAGCTGCAGCTCTGTTCTGATACTCACGTTCTGCAGACCCTTCGTCCCTCCTCACCATTTCTCTGCTTGCCGACAGAAAAACCTCTATTTTATAGAGTTTAAAGCTTTTTTTTGTATCTTTTTGCTGTTTTATCTCACTCAGATTTTTTTTTTCACCCCTGGTGACAAGGATTTCTCTCAGCCTGAAATATTTGTGGTGTTGGAACAGGAGATTTTTAGGTTGGGAAGTTCTCCAAGGCAGTGGAGTCCCAGCTGTGCCTGATTCCTACCTTGTCACCGAGTGCCACATCCAGGAATTCCTGGGACACCTCCAGGGATGGGCACTCCAAACCTCCCTGGGCAGTTCCAAGGCCTGAGCACTCTTTCCAGGAGGAATTTTCCCAATTTCCAATTTAAATTTCCGTTCCCTCTCCTCCTGTCCCTGTTCCCTGGGAGCAGATCCCGATTTCCTCCCGGCTGCCCCCTCCTGTCAGGGAGTTCTGCAGAGCCAGAAGGTCCCTCTAAATCTCCTTTTTACAAACTAAAACCCAACATTCTGTACCTTTTCATATTAAATCCTGGTCAGAAATTCTTCTTTCCCCATCTGGGTGAAGTTTTAGGGTGTTCAATCATGAAGAGACACAACAACCCCCTCTCCCCCCCCGCCAAAAACTTCCTCCTGCAATTTCCTACATTTCAATCTTCCCTAGGATTTAATGTGTCGCATCAAAAATTGTCATTGACCCGAAGCTGACTGGTTATCTGCTACGAAGGTGGTATTTTAATTACCAAAGTTAATTACCATCTCCATGGAATGCAATTTCCTAACTTCATGCCGCCGTGAAGTAGGAAATGGAAAGCACAAGCGGTGCAAAATCCACAGAAGGTCTGCACAAAGGCTGCTGTATGACTAATTGGTCTGAAATTTAATCAGTTAAATTTCTGTTTCATGTTCCTTTGATAAGATTATCTTAATTACTTTTTACAGTATCTAAGTAGGAAAGATAAAGAAAAAACAATCTGCTGAAGGGGAAAACTAATTCATGAGCCTAAAGGGAGAGAGGAAAATAAGGGGAGGGGGAATACACAGCTGCTGATTAGGCCACAAAAGCTCCACTCTTGTACTTCCACCACTCGGTGTTTCGGGGGAGTCAGGGATGTACCAGCGCCTCAGAAAAGTGAATTTTACTCAATCAACTCGCACGATGTTTTCAGTCCTTGTCTCCTTTCAAAGGCTCCATATGTTACAGACAAATATCACAAAATCAGGGTGAGGCTCGAGGTCCAGCAGCATCGAGGTGCCAACACTGCTCTGACATTTTTAGGGGTTTTTACAGTGATTTTACAGTCTCTGCCATCCAGAGGGAAAAAATACAGAATTAGAGACTCAAAGGTTTAGGAGAAAGAGAGATTTCCTCTGCAGTGTCAAAGGTCCAGAGGGACTTCACCTCACCAGTGGAGAACTCAAGGGTATTTTGATTTTTACCTCGCTGGGATTAAACAAAGATTCCTCAGAGAGGGGTTTGGGTAGGAAGGGACCTTCAAGCCCATCCAGTGCCACCTCTGCCATGGCAGGGACACCTCCCACTGTCCCAGGCTGCTCCCAGCCCCGTCCAGCCTGGCCTTGGACATTCCAGGGATCCAGGGGCAGCCACAGCTGCTCTGGGAATCCCGTCCCAGCCCCTCAGCAGCATCTTCCTTCCCAACGTCCCATCTCCTGCTGCCCTCTGGCAGTGGGATCCATTCCCTGTGTCCTGTCCCTCCATCCCTTGTCACAGATCCCTCTCTGCCTTTCCACGTGAGCCCAGCAGGACCCAAGCCATGCCAGGGATGCCTTTTCTGCCAACAGCCCACATCAGACCCACAGCAGTCGCAGGAAAATTCTCCCTGGACGTGTCTCGGAGCCCTTCCTGCATTCAGGATGCCACAGCAATTCCCACGCTCCTGTCACACCCCAAACAGTGACAGGAGAGGGGCCCAGGGCAGGGGCTGCGTGCCAGGAGAGCCTGGGGAGAGCGGAGTAACTGGGAATGGCTCCATGGCCCTGCTCCTGGGAGCAGCCAGTGTCACTGTCACCTCTCACTGCTCATCTTGTCCAACATTTCCCTGCTGAAGTGACAGATTCGGGCTCCTCCAAAAGAGGGAGAGCTCCACAATCACCCATGTCCCAGTCCTGCTGATATCCAGCTGGGAATGGTCTTTGAGGTCCCTTCCAACCCAAACCATTCCAGGATTCATTGATGACCTCATTCCAGTGTTATTTTAGAGGAGATTTGGGGTCATTTGCACCTCAACAAAATGTTATCTGCACAGGGACTAAGCCAGCAGGCACCGCGCTCACAGCGTGCTCTGACATCTCTGCAGATTCCTGCCCTTCTCCATAAACCCAGCAAAGGATTCATTCCCTTCTTCGTAAAAACCCCAGCAAAGGATTCCTTCCCTTCTCCATAACCCAGCAAAGGATTCATTCCCTTCTCCATAAAAACCCCAAAGGATTCCTTCCCTTCTTCACAAAAACCCAGCAAAGGATTTCTCCTTCCCTTCTCCATAAACCCAGCAAAGGATTCATTCCCTTCTCCACAAAAACTGAGCAAAGGATTCATTGCCTTCTCCACAAAAACCGAGCAAAAGATTCCTCCTTCCCTTCTCCACAAAAACCCAGCAAAGGATTCCTCCTTCCCTTCTCCATAAAAACCCCATCAAAGGATTCCTTCCCTTCTTCATAAAAACCCCAGAAACAGATTCCTTCTCCATAAAACCCAGCAAAGGATTCATTCCTCTCTCCACAAAACCCCAGCAAGGGATTCCTCCTTTGATTCCTCCCCTTCTCCACAAAACCCCAGCTACAGATTCATTGCCCTCTCCGTAAAACCCCAGCAAAGGATCCATTCTCCACAAAAACCCAGCAATGGATTCATTCCCCTCTCCATAAAACCCAGCAAAGGATTTCTCCTTCCCTTCTCCATAAACCCAGCAAAGGATTCCTTCCCTTCTCCATAAACCCAGCAAAGGATCCATTCCCTCTCCATAAAACCCAGCAAAGGATTCCTTCCCTTCTCCATAAAACCCAGCAAAGGATTCATTCCCTTCTCCATAAAAACCCCAGCAAAGGATCCCTTCTTCCCTTCCCCATAAAACCACAGCAAGGTTCCTTTCCTTCTCCGTAAAACCCAAAAAAATGATTCCTTCCCTTTTCCATAAAAACCCAGCTACAGATTCCTTCCCTTCTCCATAAAACCCAGCAAAGGATTCATTCCCTTCTCCATAAAACCCGTTACAGATTCATTCCCCTCTCCAAAAAGCCCCAGCTACAGATTCCTTCCTTTCTCCATAAAAAAAAAACCAACCCAGCAAAGGATTCCTTCCCTTCTCCATAAAATCCCAGCTACAGATTCATTCCCCTCTCCACAAAAATCCCTACAAGTCTCTGATTTAAAAAAAATGTTGTTTTCTCCTCTCTCCAGCCATGAACTCTCATGTTGGAGCCAAATCGAGTGACTTAGTGCCATGTAAAAGCTGTTCATTTTTAATTTGATAGAAGAGGTTCATTGTTTCGAAGTGTATGGTTTTTGATAAGCGTGATTTCTGTGAAATTAAAACAGAGCAAAATTAATGTCTGCAGTTATTTCACTTCAATTATGTCAGCTTTGCATTTGCATAAAATATTGTTTTCATTCCTCTTTAGCGCAACACATAATAAGGCTTTGTATTTTTAATTTATCTGGAGGAAAAATATGAGGGCTCTGCAGCCGTGTGGAGAGCTCAGTTAAGAGTAATTTCAGATTTGGTTTCATTTCGCTGACAAACAAGAATTGGGGCTGACGGAATTCCGAGTCTGCTTCTTTTCCAAATAATACTTAATTTATATTATTTTAATCCTACACTCTTTGGGCAAACACTTGAAGTCTGTAGTATCATCCTGGTACTCCTTTCCTCCTGTGGTGGAAATAGGAGTGGGAGATGTTTTAAATAAAGAAGATTGGGGGAAAATAAACCCCAAAAATGCCTCATCCAAACCCTCTGAACGCCAGGGTTTCACCCATACTCAGGGACATGGAGCAAGGTCCTTTCTCTCAAATTAACGAAGACCCCGAAGGAACTCAGGTTTAATTACCCTGCAGACCTCACGTGCCGAGCGGAAGTGACAAGGGACACACTTTGATCCCAAACTTTTGCTCTGCCAGTCACAGGAATCACGGAGAAGAGGCTGCTCAAGTGCTGCTTTACAATATTTATTTAAGAAATAAATGAAATCCTGGAGACGTTGGAGCTGCCTCGCCCTCCTGGGGTTTCTGGTCCCTGTGATAATTAACAGAGATGGACCCAACCAAAGCTCCCCTCTCCTGCTGCTGCCCACGAGCAATTTGGGAATGGGATAAATTGCTAAAAGCTCCACGGGAGCTGGCAGTGCCACTGATCCCGGCTGCTTGCGTTCTCCAGACACGTAAAAGACAGGAGCTGTGCATTAATTACCATCCAATATTCTTAATCAACATCAACTATCAAACCCTCAGCCGAGCTCTTGAGCACAAACTCAATCAGGCCCAGCCCCAACCGCTTCACCCCGGTGAGTGGCGTTCATTAAACGGGGCTGCTCTCGTCACCAGGCTCTCGGTGACAACCCAGGCGCAGCTGGAGCCATCCCTTGGGGCAGGGGTGGCCTCAATTAACGAGGGTGGACGTTTAATTTCACATGAGCCACACAGCTCACAAGGAAAGGGAATGTGAAGCCCCAGCTCCATCCTTTACCCGTTATGAGATATTTCTGGAGACGCCTGTGACGCCTCCTGCTCTAGCAAAGAGAGGAGAAAACTGAGGAAGAAAAGCAGTGATGAAAAATTAAATTCTTTTTTTTTTTTCAGTTGCGAAAAGTAACAAGTCCTTCTCAGAGTGAGGAATAATTGGAAGAGCAATCAGAGCTCCCTTGGGATGTTCAGGCACAACTTGTTTAATTACGGAGCCTCGTTCCCAGCGTGTTCCCACCTCACCAGCCCACAGCTCCGAGCAGAACTGGGGGTGACTGGGAGCTCCTTTCCAGCCTGCACAACTGGAATTGTGTCCTCTGCTCCTGGAACAGCCCCTGGTCCCTCCCCACAGCACAGCTGAACTCCCTGGGTCCTGATCCAGGTTCCCCATCCCACGGGATCCATGGGTGGGTGAATCCTGCAGGAATTCCCTACCCGGGAAGGTTTTGTTCCTCCTCCCTGAGTTTTATGGGAAGAGGACAGGAGGGACACATTGATTTTGATCCCTTGGTGTCTCCAAGGAAAATGCACAGATGGAGACAATCCCAATCCACCAAATTCCTCCTTGGGATAAGAGGAAAATCAGACATTTTTCTCCCATCAAATACAAGTAGAGAAGTCTTCCCAACCAGACAGTTTGGAAATCCAAGTTGACAGATCTGTAAATCTCCCCAGTCTATTATAAAACAACACCAGGACAAGGTGTCCATTATGACAAAGAAGAACTCAATAAAACTTCAAATCAGTTTTTCTACACCTTAGGCTAAAAAAAAAAAAAAAAAAGGAAGAAATCCAGGGGGGAAAAAAAAATGTTGACAACTGAGAAATTTCCATTAATCTAACACATGATGTGTTCTAAACACGAGTGAATTCCTCGGACAATTACGGTTACTACCCAAGAAACAATTCTTTCAACGCTCATTAAAAGATTTATGCCACTCAGAAGTTGTAGAACAAACGGAATCTGCAGGCTTTGAAAATTAAACGCAAGCCTGTAGTACCTGATTTATGACAGAGATGTTGTAATCAATAATAGAATTGAAGTTTAAAAGCGCCAGGTCTGCCCTGACAGCCGAGCATCGTCCTCACCCCCGGCTGACGTCTGATCCTGGTAATAGGAACCCCTGGCTGCCAAAGGAGAGACATCTCCAACTATTGATTGCTTTTTTATTATTTTTGTTACACGCCGAGTACCGGGGTAGGTTTAACAGCGCTGCTTTGTGTGCGCACAGAGCCTGAGCTCGCTGTCAAAGCTGGGACTTTATCACACGGAAAATGGGTTTGAGATGGTCCTGGGGACATCATCCCCACAGATCCCATCCCTCAGCCTCCCTGGGGACATTATCCCCACAGACCCCAACCCTCGGTCTCCCTGGGGACATCATCCCCACAGACCCCATCCCTCAGCCTCCCTGGGGACATTATCCTGTTATCCCCACAGACCCCATCCCTCGGTCTCCCTGGGGACATTATCCTGTTATCCCCACAGACCCCATCCCTCGGTCTCCCTGGGGACATTATCCTGTTATCCCCACAGACCCCATCCCTCGGTCTCCCTGGGGACATTATCCTGTTATCCCCACAGACCCCATCCCTCGGTCTCCCTGGGGACATTATCCTGTTATCCCCACAGACCCCATCCCTCGGTCTCCCTGGGGACATTATCCCGTTATCCCCACAGACCCCATCCCTCAGTCAAAAAAGAAAAACCACTAAAGCACTCCCAGTCCCAGACATCCCAGCCCAGCTCGAGCTGCTCCGTCAGGCCTTTTCCCCCCTCTCCTGATTGCAGGCTCGGCACGGACACAAAATGACCTCAAATTCAGTTCCTTGCCAGCCTCAAAAATCAGATTTAAGCAGTGGGTAACTCCCCCACGGGCGGTGCTGCTTTGTGCTGCCCACTCAAAAAATGTCAAGTGGGGCTGTGAGGACAGGAGATTTCTGCTCCAAAATCTCCTCTCCTGGGTCCTTGAGAGCCCTCAAGTTTCCTGGGATTGCCCTGCAGGGCGCTGCCCTCTCCCCTCCTCTCCTGGAGGAGTTTTTCCCTTCCCCGAGCCCCTTTCCTCGATTGCTGGTGCTCAAGTGCCTTTGCTGTTAGTTACAAGTGCTTTATTTTATTTGTATTTACTGCCTTCCCTAATAAACCCATCATCCACACATCCCCTTCTGCAGCTGCAGGGAAACTATTTTATTTTATTATTTTTTCTCCTAAAAACACACAAGGAAAGCAAACCAGATCCCAGCAGAACCTCTCTAAATAAAAGTCCCTAAATTCACATATTATTTTCTCCCACACTCGCTGCTGGTTAAGGCATCACTTCCCACACTTAGGGAGGTATTTTAATTTGGAACATGATAACCGAGCAACAATAATCATGAAACAAAAAACAGCTTGATTTTTTTCAACAGGTAGCAAGCAAATTTAATGAAACCCCAAATTTCTTCTAAGGATCATTGGCCAGATTATCATTCACTGCTCCATTATAATATATATATATATATTGTTTTTACTCAAATTGAGACTTGCACAGATTAACCTAAAAATAATTTTAAAAAAGAGATATTTGGTAAAAAAAACCCAACAAATAAAGGGATTTTTTTTATCTTTTCCTAAGAGGAATCTTTTTCTAGTCTTACACCTTTACTTCTAGCACTTCTTTTCTTTCCCCCTTCAAAAGATGTAACCAGATTTACGTTTTAGGACTGGAACATGATTGATACTCCAGGCATGATTGGACATTTCTATCATTTCATCAATAACACACAGAAGGGGCCTGGTGCTGGAGGTGCAGCGTTTATTACAGTTTCCTGATTGATAAAAGAATCAACAGCCTTAGATTTTATCATCCTGGATGATAAAATATGATGTAAATATTGCAGCCCGGTGCACATTGAGGACGTGCCCGCCATCTGAAATCCTTCACAGCCCAATTAGGAGAACATAAAATACTCATCAGAAAAAGAAAATCATGTAAAGGTCTGGTTTGATTTCAGAGATTTGCGAGGCAGCCGTGCAGGACAGCGATTTCCAAAGTGGAAATTGAAGAAGTTTGGCTTCTGTACGGGGTTTTTCTGATTCCAAGTGAATTATTGCTAATTACTGCCACGGAGAAGGCAGAGAGGCAGAGCTCGCTGCCTGTGTTTGGGGAACGCTCGCTGCACTAATCCAAATGACAAATGGAAGTTTTCCACAATATTTTAGGAAGATAATTGTGCCATCTGGGAAGCCGTGTCACAGCTGTACCAGAGCGAGCGGGCCCAGGATGCGCAGCAATTCCTCCTGCGCTGAATTCATCTCCGTTAACAGATTAATCTGGGGCTTTAGTTATTTATTTATTTCTTCAGACCATCCTGGGACTCGGAGCATTGCACCAGGGCTGCCTGGATCTGCATCAAACGAGTTCTTTCTCGGAGTTTATTACAGATATTACACCAGAATTGTATCAGAGGCTCTTCACAAGATCATTATCGGGGAGCTACAAATTAAAATTCCTTTCATCAGGAGCAGCTCCTTTCTCCTGCAGGCCTGTGCTCTCACTCCTGTCCTTTAGAAAACGGGAGAGAGAGAAGAGGAGCAGACGATATTTCCTGAATACACAGGCCCTAATACCGTGTTAGGAGTGGGAATGCACAAAAAGCTCCTCTGTTGCCAGGAGCTGCTGATGAGCAGCATTCCATGGGGGAATCAGTGAGGATCTGGGGATGTTCTGCTACGAGCAGCACAAAGAACTCGGTGGAAATGCCAAGATTAAACCCCCAGCAGCCAGGATCAATCCGTGCCCGGCGACAATTTCATATAGGGGAGAGGAGGAGGATTACACGTCACACTGGGACCGCGGAATTTCCGTATGGGGACCTTTAAACTTCCCCTTCGGCAGCTGCAGCTCACATCCCAAAGTTCCTTTAAATCCCTTTAATCCACGCTCCAGAGCTCCACTTCCAGCAGAGCTCCTTGGGAACCTCGAGCTGCCAGGTCCTGGCAGATCAAGTGGTCCCTGGCACAGCCTCGTGCCATCCTCCTGTGGCCACCTGTGGAAAATCCTTCACGGATGGGGAGGGAGAGGCTGGGAGGGAGCAGAGGGGAGCAGCAGAGCGCTTCACACCCCGAGGGACTCCTGGGGTAAGGAGGTGACACCGCAGCCTCTCGCAGACACTTCAGAATCGCCTCTGTGCTCGCTGTGCACCTTCCTGCCCAGTGCCAGGCCCTGCCAGCGCCCCTGGGGCTGCTCTCACCGGAGCCCTGCCCAGCTCCAGAGCCCGAGCCGGAACAATCACAGCTGGATGTGGGCTGGGGAAATGGGAACGGAAATTCTGATTGCCCCTGCACCCTGGGGAAATGGGAACGGAAATTCTGATTTCTGACAGCCGCTGGGGCTCCCATGGGATTTGAGCTGCCCAGAACAGCATCCCTGCTCCTCAGGCTTGAGTTTCCATGGGATCTGAGCTGCCCAGAACAGCATCCCTGCTCCTCAGGCTCCCACGGGAGCTGATTCCTGCCCAGAACAGCGTCCCTGCTCCTCAGCCTCACATGCCCAGAGCAGCCATGTCACTGTCACCCCTCCTGACCCCCAGAGGGGACAGGAGGTGAGCCCTGGGGAGATCCACAGAGAGCTGATTCCTGCCCAGCCTTCAGCCTCACCCTTGCCTTGGACCTCAGGACATTTTTTCCCCCTCTCTGCTCTCCCCAGCCTAAACCAGGTACAAATAAACCGTGTTGGAATATGCCAGCNCCTGCTCCTCAGCCTCGGGCTCCTATGCTCAGAGCAGCCATGTCACTGTCACCCCTCCTGACCCCCAGAGGGGACAGGAGGTGAGCCCTGGGGAGATCCACAGAGAGCTGATTCCTGCCCAGCCTTCAGCCTCACCCTTGCCTTGGACCTCAGGACATTTTTTCCCCCTCTCTGCTCTCCCCAGCCTAAACCAGGTACAAATAAACCGTGTTGGAATATGCCAGCAACAGAATAAACCAGGTACAAATCAAACCTAGTTATTGGGATATGCCAGCAGCAGAATAAAGCACAGCAAGGTCCCAAACTCCAAACCCAGCTGGAGCGACCCTTGCGAGAACACGAACACAGCCAGAGCTCGCACAGGAGGAACATCCAAAGTGACAACTCCACAGAAAAAATGCAATTAAAGACTGGTTTACATGGCAGAAATATGCTGTAACTGAAATGGGCAAAATCCTTGGTCTGGCTGGCTTTGTAAAGCTCTCACAGCTATCCTGACACTTCTTGGTGTCCAAATAATGCTTTAATGGGGGAAACCTCCCATTCATGCAGGACAAGCAGGCAGATCATGTTCTTACCTACTCAGTGGGGATGTTGAGTGCCTTTTTAATAAAAACACACCCAGAATATCTGACAAAAAAGGCCAATTAAGCGCCAACTTCTGCACTTGCTCCGAGCAGCAGCGCTGACAATTTGGAAACGCCGCGGTGCGAGCAGAGCTGAGTTCCTGCTGATAATTGCTGGGGTGTAATTTGTGCCAGTGGGTGCTGCAGGAGGAGTGATCCTAGCAGATAACAACACTGCAAATTAAAAACAGGATTTGCATAAAATTAGTGTACCATGAAACTTGGGGACATCAATTGAAGTATATCATGAAGGTCAGCAGCAAGACCCAAAAATGCCTCGATCCACACCAGTTCCAGACTCGTGAAGTCATCTGGAAACAGCAGTGGGGACGTTTCAGAGCCAAGACAAGCGAGGGGTCACGGAGAGAGAGCAGCAGCGAGATCCTGACCCGGGTAATCCCATTAACCGCAGGGAAATTGCATCAGGCTCCACCAGAGATGCTGAATTTGGCACCAGTTCTGGGAAACGGACACTGAATAACACACAGGATTTACTCCCTGGTGCCACTGCCTTTTACTGAGTTGTTGTTAAAGTCACTTCTGTTTGGATTTGGAAGTATAAGAAAAATTACAATACTGAAAAGTGTTTAAAGTAAAGCAGGTTTATTCATTATTCTAAAAAGCAACAGTTTCCTAAAATACAAACCACTATCTATATTATTCCATCACTGGATTTTCTTTAAAATATATGCAAATCCCCCAAAGCACCATCTGAAAAACACATTTCTCTCTGAAATCACACGGCCACAAGTGGCCATCACACCTCCCTGCTGGAATCACTTCACACTTCCACAGAGGAATCATTTTGGGGTTCACTGAGGGGTTTTTTGGAGAAAGAGACCAAGAAATAAATACTCTGTTAAGAGAGAACCACATCTGAGAGATGAAATCCCTTCGGGATCACGGAATGGGGCAGCTCCTTGCCACAGAGAATTTGCAGAAATATTTTAGGGACCAGATCCAGACATGAGGAATATTTCTAAGATCAGTGGGCTGGATTTGAGGTCAGAGGAGTTTGAGTTGTGTGACCACAGACAAACCCCGGAATGGTTTGGGATGGAAGACACCTCAAAACCCATCCCGTGCCAGGGACAGGGACACCTCCCACAGAGCAGGATGCTCGAAATTAGAATGTGAAAAGCGCAGAGAATCATTAAAAACAAGAAACTGGAGAAAAACTCTGAGTGTATGTAAGAGGCAGCAGCACAACAAATTAAAAAGCAGAACACAAGCAGTGGCAGCTCCTCGCAGGGGCTGGTGGCAGCTCCCGGGATGGGAAACGCCGCGCTGGAACATCAGCGATTTTCAGGGAATTACTGGCACGCTGGGCTCGCTTTGCTGTCTCCCACCTCGCGCTTCCCAGACTGTATCAAAGCACAGACTGTAACAGCTCCAATTTCTCTCCCAGCAGCTACAGCAAGTGAGAAAAATTGACAGATTAAATAGAATGTAGCTGCCAAAGCAACTGTGAACTATGGCTGCCCAAGAGAAGAAAATGATGTTCCTGAGTATCATGTTAAGAAGCGCTTTTGTGATCAAATGCAACAAGAGTCCATTTCATTATCATGCACTCGGAAAAAAAAGGGAAAAAAGCGATTTTTTCCCTCAGCCCTGCAGCTCACGTAACCCTCCTGTCTCCTCAGCCGTGCTACGAGTGCCACACGCACAGAACAAACACATGCCTGGAATTTCTCTGGGCTACGGGCGCTGCTGTTTTGATGAATTCTCGAGTCCGAGCAGCTTCAAGAAGGCAAAAAAAAAATAAAATATATAAATCTGGCTCTAACAAAAATTGATGATGCCGTGCTAAACGAGCGGCCCTCGCTCCGCCGGCGAGACGGGCGCGGATCCAGGCCCGGCCCTGCGAGTTCAGTTCTTTATCAACGCTGACATGCACATGCCTAAGTGCTGCTGACATCTGCATACATGCCTTATTTGTCTTGCTCTGCCTTCATTAAAAGGACAAATTGATGTCTCAAACATTTGGAAGCTCGTCACGGAATTCTCCCAGGCTCAGCAGAACGCGCCCCGCCGCTGCCTCGGCGGCCACGTGCGCGCTGGCGGGTGGGCGAGGGATGGAAAGATAGAGGGGGTTTATCGTTTGTGAAAAAATAAACTCCTGAGCATACCCCACACCGAGAATGCAGAATGGGACACCGAAGAGCCCCAGAATGGGACACAAAGGAAATCCAGAATGGGACACCAAAGAACCCCAGACTGGGATACCAAAGAGCCCCAGAATGGGACACCAAAGAATCCTAGAACGGAACACCAACGAACCCCAGAATGGGACACCAAAGAACCCCAGACTGGGATACCAAAGAGCCCCAGAATGGACACCAAAGAATCCCAGAATGGGTTGGGTTGGAAAGGACTTTAAAGTTCATCTCATCCACCCCTGCCATGGAAGGGACACCTTCCACTGTCCCAGGCTGCTCCAAACCCTGCCCAGCCTGGCCTGGGACACTCCCAGAGCAGCCACAGCTCTTCTGAGCAGCGTTACCCCCTCAGAGATTCACAAAGTGGGACAGGAAGAACCACACATACACGAAATGACACCAAGCCAGCTGAAACATCCACAGATCCCATCCACAGCTCCCCTGGGCTCCCGGCAGCGATTTCTGCAACCCTCAAGTGGCTGCTGGAATCCGCCTCCATTTCCTGCTCTCTCCTGCTCCCAACAAACCCGGGAAACGGGAGCTGAACCAGTCTGGGCCCAGCGCTTGCGCCAGCAGCTCCGTCAACGCCGCTCACAGATTCGAGGACCAAAGGAACAGCTGTACGCTTGTGCTCGTCTTGGTACAAATTTTCTGTTTCAAAAACGTAATTACAGGCTGGGGGAGTTAAGAAAGGAGACAGAATAAGAGCGTGATGAACGTTACAAAAACGACCAGGAAAGCAATTATTTCCCACCAAAGCGTTTTGGATCAGCCCAGAAGGGTTTTTGTTTCCAGGGCTCCCAAGTGTCTGAGGGAGCTGAAGGATTCCGTGAGCTCAGCTGGTGGGGACAGTGGGGACACCTGGCACAGGTAGGAGGGGCCCCTGCCCTCAGGATGCTCCTGCATCACTCTGGTCCCTCTCCAGGAGCAGGCCAGGCACATTTTATAGACGGAAAATAATTTCAGATTACGGTGATCAACGACAGCAAACGGTGACCCAGGGACACAGAGCTGCAGTTCATAAAATACCAGCCGAGATTATCACACTCAAACCACTTCCATTTCACTTGCTCTGACCTTCAATTGGAACTGATTTTTTTCTTCCTTAAGCCCTTTAAATCTCCTGTTGGAAATACCGTGGTGCTGGAGCCTGGCCTGCAGCAGCACTTAGAGGATTTCCCTCCTGCACGGCTCGATCCAGGGGAGGTGCTGGGATTCCTCCCCCAAGGGGTGGCTGGTTCGGAGCCAAAAGGACTCTTTGAAAATCCCCCGAGCAATCTCCTTTCAAGCCTAGCACGTGCAGCCATAAAGCAAACTCCACTCGCACTGTCTCCGCTCTGCTTTCCCTCTGAATAAATCCTGGAACACAAAAACGCTCTGAAGAGAGAGAAGCTGCTGCTCAGCAGAACGCTGCTGGTGAGAGCTACCAACACCTGAGGCAGCAGAAAGCCAAAAGGAATGGGGAATGTCAGGGAGGTCCTGCCAGTCATGACTCAAAAAACCAAAATAAACCAATAAAGCAGAGCCTGACAAGAACATTCTGCTGCTGTTTGGTTTCCGGGGCAGTGCAGTATGTGAGCGGTCAATGGCTGCTCTCTCCTGCAGACAAATGTGCCCATAAAAGCATTTTAAATCAAAGAGGACATTCCTCAGAGCAGCCCTGACTGATGGACGTGCCGTGCTGCCAGGAGCGAGGGTGATTTCTTGGCTGAGCTGCTCTGCGGAGAAGCAGAAGCGTTTAAACCAAAATAAACTCCTCACACCCACAGCTTTCCGAGAGGGCTCGTGAAATAAGAGGAAAAAACCACGTTTTCGGCTGGGAGGTTCGTGTGTGCTCCACAGAACCGCAGTGACAGAGGTGTCTGTCCGCAGCCAGCCACCTCCTCACCAGGAAAAAAAAACACAGAAAAAACATGGAAAAAACCACAAACACAGAAAAAACACAGAAAAAACCGCAGAAAAAACCGCAGAAAAAACCACAGAAAAAACACAGAAAAAACACAGAAAACCCAGCCGGGCTGTTTGCTGTCATCCCTCATTGTTTGGAGCTTCCAGAAAATAACTCAGGTTCTTCTCCAAGCAAAGCAGTCCTAAAAACCCAGCCTGTGGCTGCAGTGCCTTTGTGGAATGGCTTGGAAGAGATTCTGCATTTCCTGGTTTTCCATGCAAAAGCCCTAAAAAAATAGGGAAGATTCCCTGGAGAAAGGCACCAATACTGAGAGCTCTGGGCATTCTGAAGGGGGTTTGTATTCCAGGCTTATCTCCAAACTCTGCATTTCCTNTGGTTTTCCATGCAAAAGCCCTAAAAAGATAGGGAAGATTCCCTGGAGAAAGGCACCAATACTGAGAGCTCTGGGCATTCTGAAGGGGGTTTTTATTCCAAGGTGATCTCCAAACCCAGCATTTCCTGGTTTTCCATGAAAAAGCTCTAAGAAAATGGAGAAGATTCCCTGGAGCAAGGCACCAATACTGAGAGCTCTGGGCAGTCTGAAGGGGGTTTTTATTCCAAGCTGTTCTCCAAACCCAACCCTCTCCAGCAGAGTTCTCTGCAGACACAAAACCTCACAGGACAAATTTGATGGGTCAGATCACGCCTGGCTTCACCACCGCGCATTTCCCAACTGCCAGGGCCACCCCTGCAAGAATTAAATCTGCTGCAGTAAAAAGCAGGAAGTTAATTCCACCTTCCAGCTCAATAAACAGCAGGGAAATTATTTAATGGAAATAAAATCTATTTGCAGTGTTCCCAACCAACCCCAAAGCAGCCCAAGGAGCCTGGGACACCTCCCTGTGCCAGGATGTTCAGGGTTTTGCTGTTAAATCCCTGAGTTCTGTCCCATCCCTGGGGAAGCACAGCTCAGGAAGGATCTACAGATGGATGAGGTGCTCGGTGCCTCCTCGGAGGAGACCTTTAAGTCACCACAAACAAATGGCGTGGCCTTTCTGTACTTCAGAGAGAAAGAGATAAATAATAAATAAATAAATAAATAAAGACTGATGGTTTTATTCTGAGCCCTTCCCTCTCCCATCCTCCCACCTGTTTAACTGCCTGCAGTTTGAATTTCTGGATATTTTTGGGGTTGTTCTGGGTTGCAGCAATGGAGCTGCTGCAGGTGGTGCCCCAGGCACTGCAGAGGTTCCTGCTCCGAAAAAAAACCAAAGAAACCCCCAAAAAAACCTAAAAAAAAAAGACCCATGGATTTTTCACTAAAAATCTCTGAAAGTTCTTTCCCCTCCACATTTTGGGCCCCACATCAGGAATTCACCTAAATTTCACTCTTTGTTCCTCTTCCTGTTGAGCTGTTGCTGAGCAGGGACACCAAAAGCCACCCCTGAACCACGGGGACACCTTTGTGACACAGAATTAAGGTTCTGTTCTCAGCTCCACCGAGCTTTTCAGCTCCAAACCACAGGAAAAAGGAGTTTTAGCCACGGAATTAAGGCCAAGGAGCGACCACAGAACCAAAAGCTCATCCAGAATTACTTAAATCAATGTCTTCACACACAAAGATGCCCCACTTCAATTTCAACTGAATTTCAACCGAATTTCAACCGAATTTCAACCGAATTTCAACCGAATTTCAACTTCAACTCCAGCACTGGATGAGTTGCCCTAAAAATGAAGTGGCTTTCTGAAATAATGAGGCTGCTGTACTTCGTTAACTGAGAAGAATTAATTGGGTTCACAAGAAAAGCCACTCTCCAGTCCAGCTCTGCCTCTCTCATACACAAATATTTGGGGTAAAAAATCCACTTAAAGGAAGGGAACAGCGTCCCCAGCAGCCAAGAGCGTGGGGGTCACGTAAATAAATTGTACAAGCTCAAAACTGGGCAGGAGATGGGAAAAAAGGAGGAAAAACAGGAAAGGATGAACTTCTGGAGCTGCATCTTCAGCAAGCACAGGGAAAAGCAGAAAAACTCCACCCAGAAAAATCCGGGTTGGTGCAGCCACTGCCAAGCGCTCAAATCATAAAATTTATTCTGCAAGTGAAGGTTCTCACCTGGAAAAACTCAATTTTTGGGTTTAGAAGTTTGAATTTTGGGGGAAATTAGTGCCTGTTTTGAGATTGGGATTGAAAGAACGCGAGAAATAGGAGGAAAAATTTGAGTTTTGCGAGGTGTTTGTGGGGTCGTGGTGGCTCCAGCTTTGTCCCACGCCCTCCAAGCACCACGAGAGATTTTCCACCATCACCTGAAGGGTTTCACTCCTGCTGCTCGAGGCCGAAAATCAAATCACAGCGAGAACGAGGCCGAGGTGGAGCTGTTCAAAACCACCCATCAACCTAAAGGTCAGGGCCCGTGGCGAGGAAGAAAAAGAATTATTCCTGCAGCCCTCGCATGGATTTATCCCCGCCGGAGAGCAGCGCCATTTCCAGCTCAGCAGGATCGCCAAACTCGCAGTAAAACGCATTACAAGGTTTCTTAATTCAATTTTCCCTGGCGTTTATTGTGGTTAATAAAATAGCCAAATGTCACCGAGATTTATAAAAATGTATTTATAGGGTCGTGAATGCGTCACATGGATTATCTGGGAAAACGGCTCCCAGAAAGGCTGGGATGGCGACGGATTTGGGGTTTGCTGCCTGTCAGGGGGGTAATTAGTGCTTAATTACCCAGATTTTACTCCATCGCTGCATTCACAGTTCAGGCTCAGCGCTGTGAACTTTTATCCACCAAGAGAAAAGAACAAAAGTTCCTCCAGAGATCCTTTCCAGCAGATTTTTTTTGGGAATGCCACCCTGTTATTCACTAAATTAAAAACCATAAATACCAAAATTCAGGATGAAGATTTGCCTGCTCTCGGTGGTGACCAACAGGGGAAAGAGGCTGGGGTTTGAATTCAAGAAAATCATTTTAAATAAGAAAAATGCACATTTAAAGCACGCTGGAACTAGTCTGGGAGCACTGATGGGAGTGAGCCTCTATTTCCACATTTTTATGAAGTATTTCCAGTGAGTGACTCTGATTTTTTGCTAAATGGGCTCGAAATTTAAACTTTCCAGTGGCTTTTTCCAGCTGTGTCAATAAACTGCTTTGCGTGGTTCTGTGTTGGGTCTGTGTGCACAAACAAACTCAAAACCTGGATTAATTCCTTTCCTCACCTCTCAACACGCTGGATTACAAACATTCCGTGCTACTCAAGCGAAACTCTAAATATAGAGAAAAAATAATATAAAAATATAAAATACGTACGTATAAAAATAAAGAGGAAAAAACTACAAATCCCTACTCACCCCAAGAAAAAATGAGGCGAAAAGGACGAAACTTATCAAACCCTCCTGAAAAAGTCCTGTCCAACATTAAGATTTATTTTCCTTGCTCTTCATCCTGAATAATTCAAGTTCAGCCTCTCTGTTGCTGTCTCCAGACCCGGGTCTTAGCCCCAGAGTTTTATTTTGAAATAAACTTTAATGGGGTTTAATAATGTCCAGCAAATGCTGACGATTGGCAACGGTCTGGGTTTAACCGCTGCTCGGAGCCCGAGCCTGAGCAGAGCTTTTACTCCTAATTAGTGCTCCGAGCTGAATTCAGCCACAACCCCATCTCCACCCAAATTATTTTTAATGAACCTCGGGCTGCTCCAGACTGGAGGGCTGCGGGTTTAAGAGAATTGGAATTAATATTTTATTTTCGAGCCATTTCCAATGCATTTCTGAAACCGATAAACAGAAAAACACGCACACACAAAGAAACGCAAAGAAAAGGAACCACAAAAACAAGAAACACAAAAAACAAGAAACGCAAACTCAAAAGAAACGCAAACTCAAAAGAAACGCAAAAAAAGAAACGCAAAAAAAGAAACGCAAAAAAAGAAACGCAAAAAAAGAAACGCAAAAAAAGAAATGCAGAACCAAGAAACACAAACTCAAAAGAAAAGAAACACAAAAAACCCCGCAAAAAAATAAACGCAAAAAAATAAATGTAAAACCAAGAAACAAAAAAACAAGAAACACAAAAAACAAGAAACACAAAAAAAAAAGAAACGCAAAATAAAGAAACGCAAAATAAAGAAACGCAAAATAAAGAAACGCAAACTCAAAAGAAAAGAAACACAAAAAAAAGAAACACAAAAAAAAAATGCAAAAAAAACCACAAAAAAAGAAAAAGAAACGCAAAAAAAGAAAGGCAAAAAAAGAAACAAAAAAAACGGAAACGCAGAAAACGGAAACGCAGAAAACGGAAACGCAGAAAACACAAAAAAAACTACAAAAAAGAAAAAGAAACACAAAAAAAGAAAGAAACACAAAAAAAGAAGCAAAAAAAGAAACAAAAAAAAGAAACACAAAAAAAAAAGAAATGTAAGAAACACACACTGTTGCTATGATAATTGACTAAAAAGAGGATTTTCGGACTCGAGGAGCGCTGCGTGGAGTTTTTTGTTCATTAGAGCCCAAATGCGGCGGGGATTTACGGACACAAAGAGAGACAATTTCAGGGAAAGCAGCGCGAGAGGGACGCACGCACACAAATAACATAAATAACATCAAACCCAGCAACTCCTGGCGCGCGCTGAGCCTTTTAAGCCCTGGGAGGACGAGCGTCTCGAGGCACTCATCCCTCCTCAAAGGTATTTATTTACTCGCACGGAGAGCTCCCGTTTCCCAGAAAACCTTCGCGTGCAGCTCAGCTCTTCCAGCTCTCACTCAGTTATAAAAATTCTTGGCAATGTCCTTCTCCTCCCAGAAGCTGCCATTTTTTAATCGACACTTCAAGAAAAGGACACTCCTTTCACTGCTTTCCCCTGTTTTTAATTTTTTTTTTAAATACCTTCATTTCCCTTAAAACTTATCAGGGAATTACAGATGTTTCCAGGCATTAAAGACATTAGCAAAGAGACATTTCAGGCCCTTAATGCCACGAGTTTCAGCAGTCACTGAGCTTCCCAAAGCCAAAATAAACCCAAAATGTCCTATTTTCGCTTTCAAACCAAAGCAAATATTAAAATGACACCAGTTGGAAATTTTGCTTCTTTTACAAGGCTCCAGCCCATGAGCACAACACGAAATTATCAGTCAGGGGAAATACGCGGTGCTGGGCGCCCAAAACGATTTCCCAGGAGGTAAAACACCTCTCAGATATAAAAATTTGATTATTCCAGAAATCTGATTATTCCAGAATTCTGTTCAGGACTGAAAACTTCCTTCAGAAACCTTGGAAGGCGCAGAACCATCCTGGCAGTGTCCCCCTAAAAGGGACGTTGCTCTGGTGGACAACGACCATTCTCACACCTTTTACCAAAACCAGCACCATTATTTTCATTATTATTCTTTTTAGAATAATTTAGATTAAATAAATCTAAATGAGATTTAAATAAATTAATTTTTAGGAACGTTTATAGAACGCACAGAGACGTGGGGGTGGAAGCCCCAAGGGTTTCTCCTGCCCCCTTTCCAGACCTTTAACTCTGTTGGGATTTTGAGCTGTGCACAAACCCCAAATTTTAACTTCCCTTCTTTCCTCCATCTGCAGCCCCGCTCTCTAATTAGATTTAATTAGAATTTGCATAATCAGCCTTTGGTCTTTTCCCCAGGCGCTCGCCCATCCCTTGGGGGACGCGCTGTCTCAGCGATGACAGCGGGGAAGGGGAGACGCGCTCCAGAAAAACTCCCAGAAGTTTCACAGCCACAAAGATTCTCCCTGTCAGAAAAAGTTAAGCTTTATTCAAAGCCCTTTTTTTGAGACAAAAAAAAAAAAGTGACACTGGAGATCCCACACAACTTTTCTTGGCAGCTTCTGGGCCTTTCAAGTGACAGCTTTTCTGAGACAGTCAAACAAGAAAGCGCCGCCGTCCTCTGCGCGACGTTTTGCCTCCAGACCGAATTAAATATTCCGCAAACTCCACTTTTCTTTGGAATGGCTCTCAAGAAAAGGGGTAGATTTTTAGATGATCCAATTAAGGGGCAAATTTTTAGATGATGCAATTATTTTATTCAGAACACAGCAATCCTAACGAACCCCGCATGATTCAAAGACTAGTTATGCAGCACAGCTGCAAGCACACAAAAATGTATTTATTCTAAAAAAAATTCTCAGAAAATAAAAGTTTCCTGGCTTGGTCCAAAGTCCATTTGACAGGCTGGGAAAGTGCCACCAATTTGGAAGGAGGTTTTTAGAGCAATTTGCATTATTTTTAGGAAAGATTATCTTAAAGCCAAGATGCTGAAAGACTCTCAAGAAGTCTAAAGCACCACTCGAGACCGAGTCACAAAAGCTTTCTGCAGACAAAATTCTCATTACAATCAGCGGGGGTTCGCTGTGCTAATGAATATTTGAGCGAACTGATTGGAGTGCTCGGCTTTGGAGGCGGTTGGGGCACGAGAAGTTCTTGACTCGATGATTTCCCCGCCATCCACGGCGCCGATCCCCTGGCAAACAGCGATCGTGGCGGGGTGGGAATGGGGGGAGCTGGGCCCTAAGTGGCTCTCTGGAGCACAAATTGTTCTCCCTTCAACGACACCGCTCCAAGCTCCCATCAAAGAAATGATCCAACTGCTCCGACTCCTTCAGGTAGCACGGCCAGGACGGAATTTTTACCCTCTTGTACAAATAAACCTGGAGAAAAGGGAATTAAGGAGTTCTTGTCCTCTTAAAATCCACCTTGATTCACAGCATGGTAGAGCCATGGGGGAAGAAAAAAGAAAGAAAAAGGGGGAAGGAAGAAAAAGGGGGAAGAAGAAAAAAAAAAAAGGGGGAAGAAGAAAAAAAAAAGGGGGAGAAAGAAAAAAAAAACA
>VYZT01056751.1:0-19204 GCA_013400735.1 Pomatostomus ruficeps | reverse complement strand
GAAAAAAAAAAAGGGGGAAGAAGAAAAAAAAGGGGGAAGAAGAAAAAAAAGGGGGAAGAAGAAAAAAAAGGGGGAAGAAGAAAAAAAAGGGGGAAGAAGAAAAAAAAGGGGGAAGAAGAAAAAAAAGGGGGAAGAAAGAAAAAGGGGGAAGAAGAAGAAAAAGGGGAGCTGAGCTCCAGTTCTGAACAACCCGACCCCACACTGGAAGTTCTTCCCAGTCCTGTCCCTCCCAGGGGATCACAGAATCCATCCCTGGGTTTTCATGAACAAAGGGTAAATTGCAGCTGTCCATAAAAGCGTTTTTGGAAAGCGCCCAAAACCCTCGGCGCGTAAACTACGCCACTGAGCTTCACCACGGTTTGTACTGGTTCCAGTAAAGCTCTGAACTGGTTCAGGGTGGGTTTAGGAGTCCATGAGCTTTCAGACACGTGCATCTCAGCAGTGGGTGAGTCCATCCCCTCCCGTGGATTTCCAGCACTGTGAAAAATTGGGATCAGACCCCAGAGGTTCTTGGGTTTTAAGACCACACTGAGCCTGGGGGATGCTCCGAAGGATTCATCCCCCTCATCCAAATTCCTGCTGAGCTGTTTCCAGCCCTGCCGCTCTGGAATTGGCCACCCCTCAACACAAAGGGCCAGAGGAACTTCTCCATGGGATATTCCAAATGGATAGAGGACAATTTCTGACCCACAATCAGCCAGTTTGGCCACCAAAGCCAAAATAAAATAATTCAGTCTCCTCTCCCCCTTTCCATTCTTCTTCCTCATATTCCAGTTTATATCCTGCTCTCCTGGGCTGTTTCATCAAGTGGATCGCTAAAAACAACATTCCTGTGATTATATTTATTTAGTTTCGCTTATTTAAATAGGTTGCCTCTCCAGAAAGGTCACTTACTGTTATTTCTCCCTTTTTTCTCCCCCACATGAAACAGAAAATATTTTAGTACATTCTTCTATTTAAACAAGCCTGGCAGATTAATTAATGTATTTAGTCTCTGGAAAGCTTCTAAGTTCTGTCTAGCAGAAAGTGGCCATGAAATTTTCTAGGTTGTTTTTTTTCCCCCTGTAATTAGGCATAATAATTAGCACAATAATGCCCTTGTTAACATTCCTAATGAGATGCAACCAACAGCTCCTAGAAGGAAGTTATTCCACCTTTCCCATCTCGCACGGCAAACCCAACAGCAAAGCTCTTCAGGCTGCAACAGCCCCAACATCAAAACCTCGAAAAAGTTGTAAAAGAGCTCCCAGAAAAGCAAAAAAAGAGTTCAATAAATCCTCAGCATCCAAAGCAGCACCAGGTTCTCCCAGAACCGAAGTTTTGTGAATTCTCTGGGGCTCATGGATCAGCTCCGGCCGCGGGTTCTGCCTCGACTCGGACAACACCGACTCGGGGGCCTCTCAAATTTTCCCATTTTCAGCGCACACAGCCCCGCCACCGAGCTGCTCTGCTGGGAGGCTGTGGCTCGTTCCAGGAATAGAAATTAATTAATCAGTGTATTTCCCGCCCCTGCGCCAGGAACAACATCCCTGATTAAAGCGCGTTCTCGCAATCACCGCCGACGCCGCTATTGATTAAGCGCGGGCCTTGCGAGCACTTACTCATTTTAGAGGGGGATTTATCTCGCTCCTCTCCAGCTCCTCTGTTTTAATTAAAGGGTGTGTTCTAGACGCACTGTTATTATACGTTGAGAGCACCTCTGTAAGCCTACACCACCTTTGTGGGAAACGGAGATGATGGAGGCATTAATTCCCCAGTTGAAAGCGGCTCAGAGAGCAGCACGCCTTGGGGGCAGCCACTGAAACTTGGTGTGGAAGCTCCAAATCCGTCTCCAGCGCTGCTTCCAGGCAGGAAAAGTGCTGCAAACACGGCTCTGCTGAAGGGTTGGGGCACCCAAATAAATCCCAGTGAGACTGCAAACCTGGGACACCCCCAGAAAAATCCCACTGGGACCACAAACCTGGGACACCCCGAATAAATCCCACTGGGACACCCCAAATAAATCCCAGCAGGACCGCAAACCTGGGACACCCCAAATAAATCCCACTGAGACACCCCAAATAAGTCCCACTGGGACAGCAAACCTGGGACACCCCAAATAAATCCCACTGGGANAGACACCCCAAATAAGTCCCACTGGGACAGCAAACCTGGACACCCCAAATAAATCCCAGCAGGATTGCAAACCTGGGATACCCCAAATAAATCCCACTGAGCCTGCAAACCTGGGACACCCCAAATAAATCCCAGCGAGACTGCAAACCTGGAGCACCCCAAATAAATCCCACTGGGACACCCCAAATAAATCCCACTGAGACTGCAAACCTGGGACACCCCGAATAAATCCCAGCGAGACTGCAAACCTGGAGCACCCCAAATAAATCCCACTGAGACTGCAAACCTGGCACTCTTTGCATCTCACTTAAATGGAAATAAAGAAACAACAATTTGGCCCCAGACCCATTGAATCCTCCTCACACACTTGATAGACTCAAATTCCATCTTATCCTGCCCATGTCCCAAAGGATTTAGGGTGTCACACCTGCCCCTGCTCCTTTTCCTGCCTCACTGATCTCCTCCGTGTCCTTATGGAGACAAATGTTCCCCAATTCCTTCTGAAAACACGAGATATTAATCCTCACACGTTCCACTGCAAGGAAATGGTGCTAAATTAGCCCAATAATTCACAAATTGTGAATTATCCGGTCAGCTCTGATGGATGGGAGCTTGAAACACTCTTGACCTCGCACATTTCTCAATATTTTACTCAACAGTACAATTGCATTGAATGCTGTGGGAAGACAATTTCTATCAATGTAAATTTTTTAGTTATTCTGCCATTTTTTAGCTTACCAAAACCACACAAGACACTCAGAACATTTCCAAACCTCCATGTGCACAAATGAGTGGTGCTGCACGAGGCAGCCTTGATTTGTGCACTCACTGCGGACCCAGAACTCCAAACAGATTTCCCAAAACAAGCAGAACATCTCCCATCTAGTATTGATAGAAATGCTGAATTTTAACTCTGTCACTTTGCGTCACCAAGTCCAGACTTTGAGAAAGGAACCCTGAATTTGGCAGGGACACCTTCCCCTATCCCAGGGTGCTCCAAGCCCCGTCCAGCCTGGCCTTGGACACTTCCAGGGATCCAGGGGCAGCCCCAGCTTCTCTGGGAATTCCATCCCAGCCCCTCACAGGGCACAATTCCTTCCTGATATCCAATTTAAATCTCCCCACACGATGGGGACTCTCAGCCTCCTCCTGCACGGAGCAGCCCCTTCCCCTCCGCAGGCAGGAGGGGTCAGACAGCTGCCAGGGACTCAATATCTTGATTATTCTCCTGTTCATGGTGTAATCTCCGCCAGCCCAGCTGGTTTCATGCCGTGGTTAAGGCTGAGCCATGCCTGAGTGCTCGCAAGCTGAGCTCCATCAAGAGAGCTGAGATTGAAGTGGTGAACGGGGAGAAAAACCCCAAATCTGGTGATGACAGTTGTGCTTTGGCGTTTCTCACTCGAGCCGGGAAGCACAAACCCTGCCAGATGTGTGTGACGCTGCACCAACCCCTCCCTGCATTTATAACCCACCTGAGGCGCTCCCACGGGTTTATTTTGTCGAGTTTTGGCTGCCCCGGGTGCCGGGAGCATCACAGAGGCCACCGGGGACCACATCAAACCCTGGGAAGGTTTAACCACGCTCAGGTTTGCAGAGTTAAATCTCAACCAAAATATTGACATAGAGCAGTGCTGGGGAGATAACCACCATCAGTGCGAGGCAGTTTTTGTGACCATGAACTGATAAAGAAATCAAAAATGAAATGGGAACTGCTTCCCTGCCTCCCTTGGGAGAACAGGAACTGAGGATGCTGCAGTCCCACATGAAATGTGCTCGCAGGGGCTGTGAGCAAAGCCCTGCTCGTGCACAGGGGCAGGGAAAAAAGTGCTCTGAGTCACTTCACATGACAAGCAAATCATTTCTCACCTTTCAGGCAGATTAATCAAAACGAGCCATTTGATTTTCATGTAGCGAACCTGAATTAGTTTCGCTCTTTTACCGAACAACCTCCATTCAAGACTCTTATAATGAGTTTCAATTATTATATAAACATTTTCGAGCAGAACAACAAGAAAATCACATTATTTTTACAGCTCTAATGGGAACCCTGTACCACCGGATGGGTAAAATGATCCACCTGCAATAGAGTTGAGCCAGTGAGTGCTCACATTTTGCATCCCACAAACCCCTTCCAGCCCAAAATGATGGAAAACCCTGGATAAAAAGCCACACATTTTTGCTCAGGTGAGTTTTGGTTTAAGAGGAGAAGTCTGCAATGAAGTTTGGCAGTCTTTAAGCAGAGGGCAGTGTTACATCAGGAAATGGTTATTAAAGTTACCTGCTGCACCGTGTGTCAGGTTACAGCACTGCAATTGCACAGACATATTCCAGGTAGCTGATTTTATGGATATATCAAGTTCAGAGACTACAGCTATATTCAATTATGACAGAAAATTATAGACAGGAGAGCGCTGCAGCCTCCTCCCACACCGTGCTAGGAATAAAAACCCTTCCTGTCAATACAAGGTTTTACTCTGACCAATCCCTCCAGCCCCAGGGGGTTTGTCCTTCTCTCCTCGTTGTGGGTCCAGATTAGCAGTTCATGAAATGTGAATTTAAAGGATAACGATGGACAGTGCTGCTGTTAATTCATGTGTTCTGCCAGCCCTCCTGGGCCTGGCACTGCAACCCAGAAAAGGAAAAACCCCTCTGAGCACCCTCGGATGCTCCTGCCTCCTGCAATCCCTGAGCACCCTTGGATCTGGAGCTCCTGCAATCCCTGAGCCCCCTCGGATGCTCTGGAGCACCTGCGATCCCTGAGCACCCTCGGATGCTCCTGGCTCCTGCAATCCCTGAGCACCCTCGGATGCTCTGGAGCTCCTGCAATCCCTGAGCACCTCTGAGCACCCTCAGATGCTCCTGCAATCCCTCAGCACCCTTGGATTCTCTGGTGCTCCTGAATCCCTGAGCACCTCTGAGCCCCCTCGATATTCCGGTGCCCCTGCAATCCCCGAGCACCTCTGAGCACCCTCAGATGCTCCTGACTCCTGCAATCCCCGAGCACTCTGTGGCTGCTGGCCCTCTGGATGGCAAAGCAGAGCTGAACTCCAGCCAGGAGAGAAAATTCCCCAGCAAAGGCTCAGCCTGAGAACTTCTCCTCCCGCTCTGACATTTGTGCAGCGTTCAGAGGCCCCTTGCTCACACGGAGCCGTTCTCCTCCACCAGCCAAGCCCTTCAGATGGGAACAGTTATCTATTCCTCGCTGACATCTTCCACTAAATGGAACATTTAATTAATTTGGTCCGGGGCCAGTCTGATCTCTTTTGCTCGCATGGAGACGAACACGACTTGTAACTCTCTGGCACGGCTTCTCCTCCTCCTCCTCCCCCTCCGAAGGAACTTTGGTTGTTTACAGAACAGATACAAGAAAATCCAAGCTGGTACAGTGACACATCATTAGTTAAAAATACACCACGGCATAAAGAGCTTTAGTGCCGGCAGCGCGTCGGAATGCGGAATTACACGGGAATGGCTCGGGAAGGAAAATGAAAGTCATCTGCAAAGTGGTGATTTCTCCTGCCACGGGCTGCAACAGCACAAAAAAAAAAACCACTGCAAGCACTTGGTGCTGCTGCAGAAAGCCAACTTCAGTGCAATTACCAGGCTGCAAATCCAGTGTGAAGGGTGATAAAAACGCTCCAGCTGTATCTCTGAAATGCAGATGGCAAACAGGGTGTGAGGAGGGGATGAAAGGTCTCAAAAGATGAAAAGCAAACCCAAACCCAGCAGGGCAGGTCCCTGGCCAGGGCTGGCATAACCAGGAAACAGAATCACCACACCGAGGTGCTCCCAGGGCATCTGGAATGGTTAAGAGCTGCAGCTCAGCCAGTTCAAGATCTTGGGGCATAAAAAGAAATTAGGAACTACAAATTCTTGTAACTGTACCAAACATAGAAAGAAATCATGAACAACAAATTCTTGTAACTGTACCAAACATAGAAAGAAATCATGAACAATAAATTCTCATACCAGAAGGAATTACCAAAGTGAGCCTGTCAATAGTGGGGGCTCAAGCTCCAGGGGTGTAATAACACACAACCCCTGCAGCTTCAGTGCTGCCAGAGAAATCACCAAGAAAAAGTGGAAGAGCTGCTCCAGCGACATCTTAAAGGAGGGAAAAAACCAGAGGCAGCTCTGATCATCAGCCTCTGATGAGGTGTTTGAATTCCACCATAACAGACTGTGGCAAAACCTAAATGAAAACAGAGAGAACCAGGACACAGCTGTTCAGCATGAAGAGAGTTTTTCCCCGTCTGCCTCCCATGGAAGAAAAAGGACTTCAAGGAGAGTGCTGAAGATAAGATCTCCTGTATCAAAGCAGGTGAGACAGTGGAATTGTGATGATTCTTGCGGAATGAGAGGAACGGAGATGAAGAGGAAAATGAGGAAATGAGAGATCTTTGAGCTGCGCTGAAGGAGGGCACCACAAAGCTGATCCAAATTCCCATGAACTTCAGCAGTGCACGAAATGTACAGCTCCAGGTTCTGGAAATTCCCAACAGTGGGCAGTTAAACTCCTGAAATTCATGGGTTGGAGGGAGGGATGAGCAGCAGCAACTCTGCATGCCCAGAACTGAGTCAGAGCACCACGGAAAGAGGGACACGGGCCAGGACTGACGGCCAGGAGCTGCTTGGTGCGAGGAGGGATGGAAACAGCGGCTGTGAGACTGAAGTGATAACTCCTGCGAGATTCACAAGCGGCAGGGGAGCCGGAGTGCTGAGAAAGGAGCAGAAGGAATTACAGACTGGAGAGCAGAAGCGAGGCACGTTCCAACTCCTCCTTTGCGCCACATGGCGCATCGGGGACAGCTGCCACTCACTGAGTCCCAAAATAACGTTTCCCCAGGAAACTCTGAGCGGGGCAGTTGCACTACATCACCTCCACAGATCCCTGCCAAAGGCAACAACCACCACCAGGATCTGCAACGTGGTATGTGAAGATTCATCATTTCAAAGTGTATTACGAGAAATAATAAAAAAAAAATGTATTTCCAAACAGGGAGATGAAGAAGTTGTTCTTAAAGGGGTATAAACAGGAACAGGGATCAGTTTAAATTAATTAAGCAAATCAAAACCATCTTGTTTTCCTTCTCTATAAGGACAGTTGTAACTCTGAGGAACTAAGACTCAAAATTCAAAGAAATATTTCAAAATTGACCCTACAGAATGTTTCTGCTTCCCTCAGCTGGCAGCTGGATCCCCTGCAGCACTGCATCCATCGGCCAAACACTCCCAGGGGACAAGGACACCAATTTCCACCTCAGACCAACACAAAGAGCAGGGAAACCTTTCCCGAGTGCCTCACTCTCCAACACCTTTCTGCACAATCACATTTATAACGTTTTTATTGATGATAAAAAGGGAGACAACATGAGTTCTAGCAAAGATCAGACTAAATATTTTGATCCGCAGAGCAAAGATTAATAAATCTCATTATAGATTTCCTGAAGAACCTTTGTTTCTGTTTATTTCTAGATATCAAATCTTTTTAAAAGGAGGAGTAAAATACAGTGAACAACAAGGGGTTGACAGCATCAGGTGTTTCATGCAGACATGGCTTTAATTTGGGGTTTTCTCATTTTTAGCCTCATTTCTCAGTATCCCAATATCCCAGAATAGGTTGGGAGGGACCTTAAATCCCACCCAGTGCCACCCCAGCCATGGCAGGGACACCTCCCACTGTCCCAGGTGCTCCCAGTCCCATCCAGCCTGGCCTGGAACCTGAGCAAAGAATTTCCTGACACCGTAGTGTCCACCCTGGCATCAATAATTCCCCAATTCCAGCCCCCAAACCCTCACCTTTGGCAATTTAGCATTTTTTGCCCTCTGAGGCTGTGGGTTAAGGGGCACGAGAGATGCGCACTCAGGACGCCTCATTTCCATCGGCAAAGTAAATGTTTAATATTCCACGAGACGGAAATTAATTTCCTAAATGTTAATTGATGCTGTTGCAAATGGCTGAGGGCGCAGTGAAGGCATTTCAAGTGATTAACGTGAGATTGGATGGCAAAGAAGCCGTTCCAGCAACGGTCAGAGCCGTTCCTGCTGTCCCACCTGCGGCCAGAAACGCTCCCTGAAAACCAAACAGAATGGGGATTTAATCTGATTAAAACCCAACCATCTCCCCTGATTTTGTGTCCTCCACGTGAGGACAGAGCTGCTTTTTGGGGCGTTTCAGGCTTTTTTTGCGTGTGCACCGTGATCACACAAGGGGAGGCTGTTCAGGCCACTCAGCCCCTCACGACACATCCTTAAATAACTAAAATTATTAAATCATCCTTAAATAACTAATATTATTAAATCACCCAATTAATTTAAAGAACATTTTTAAATTTTTTTTTTAAATTATGATTTAATAAAAATCATTACCCCCCCAACTGATGTGCAGCCCCCCAGCCTGAGCAGCATTCCCAGGGGGTGTTCCTGAGGGATGAACCACAACTCCTGGAATCCATGGAAAATAATCCATGGGAAGGGTCAGAGCCTGAGGAGTGAGCAGCAACGCAAACCAAACAGAATGGGGGATTTAATCTGATTAAAACCCAAACATCTCCCCTGATTTTGTGTCCTCCACGTGAGGACAGAGCTGCTTTTTGGGGCGTTTCAGGCTTTTTTTGCGTGTGCACCGTGATCACACAAGGGGAGGCTGTTCAGGCCACTCAGCCCCTCACAGCACATCCTTAAATAACTAAAATTATTAAATCACCCAATTAATTTAGAAAAGATAAAAATCATAACCTCCCCCAACCGATGTGCAGCCCCCCAGCCCGAGCAGCATTCCCAGGGGGTGTTCCTGAGGGATAAACTCCTGGAATCCATGGAAAATAATCCATGGGAAGTGTCAGAGCCTGAGGAGTGAGCAGCAATCTAAACCCCGAGCTCTGCTGGAGAGAACATCTGTCTGTGAGCACACGGGGACTCTCCTCTGCCACTCCAGCGTTTTTCAGGAGCTCTACACTCACTCGAGCAGCCCTTGAGGCAGCAGCCACCACCAGAGCCGGGATGACGGATGCTCCATCTCCAGCAGCAAATCCTACTGGGATTTTAATTGAATTCCAGCAGCCATTTTATTTTTTTTCCCACTCTCTATTTTTGCCTTGCTCCCAGTGATTCAGCAGTTTATTCCTCCCTGCACTAATCCCTCCAGAAGAGTTTCTCATCCCTTCCCAGCAGCGCTTGTGACAGCAGCTCCCCGTGTCTTTGCTGTTTGGGGCTCTCCCTTTTTTTATTAAATAAGAATTTATCTCAGCCACACTTTGGCTTTCAGGCTCCAGCACTTCTCCAGCCAGGAGTTGTTCTCACAATGTCCTGGGTCGTTCTATCTCTCAGCTCAGCAGGAATTAAAAAAGGAGACAGAAAAAAGGAAACTTGGAGTGCAGAGGATCAGAAACAGGCAGTGACACCTGGAACCTGAGCCAGCCGGGAAATGTCCTTCAGAATATCTGGAAAACACATATTTGCTATTTATTCCACAGAACTGCCAGCTGGCTACTTGAGTTACTCACCTAAAAGGTGCAGAATTCAGTTAATAGGAAAAAAAACCAGGAAAACAAAGTGCCAGGACCCTCCTGAGCCAGAGCTCTCAGCAGCTCGTATCGCTCAGCACCACCTTGGCACCCAGGCTGACACATCTCGACCCAGCCATTCAAGCAGAGGCTCAAAACTCAGCCTGGTGACTCTTTATTGTCGTAACGAGCACTCCAAAACCCCCACGATTGCCTCTGACCACAATCACCCAGCAGCCATGAGCTGTTTATCGCGGGCAGCGACTCCTCCGAGGTGACCCTCGTGTCCCCGCCGCGCTCTCAGCCCTGCAGGGTGATTGATAACGCGCTCCGAGCCAGCCCGCGGAACCCCTGCGAGCGGCGTTTTATCATCAAAGCTCCTCTGCCCTTAATCAAAGGCTAATTCAACACGAAACCCTTAAACACGGGCTGCAGCACGAGATAAAGTTGGCAACCTTGGAAAAGGCCGGGAAGCAGCAATTTGCACACGCAAACAGGAGACGCGGCGCTCCCGTCATCACCTGCCTCATCAATCACACCCAGCCCAGCCTCGCGCGGCGCTGCCTCCACACTGAATTAAACCTCACGACGTCTCAACCTTCTTGTAAGGCCACAATAATCTCTTTTACAATATCAAACGAGAGCAGAAGGGCAGATCTGCTCCGTGCCAAAGGAGCCCTGGTGTCAGATTCCGGAATTAACGGCGCCGCTGCCTTAGCGGCCGTTCCTTGGTGTCATCTCAGCACAGACAGCACACCTCACAGAAATTCTGAAAAAAAAATTACCCTGAAATGCTGGAATGAGGCCCTTCCCTTGAGCTATAACCTGGTAATTTCCTGTTTTTCCAAAATCTGTTGCAGGGAAAAGATCTGGCCAGGCACCTGTGACTGAGCACAACCTCACCCTAAGTTTTCTTCAAGTATTCGTCATGGTGAAAAGTCAAGCCATGAGGATGCCATCCTAAATATTACTCAAAGTATTAAAAAAAAAATACCCAAAATACCCCAAATCTCAAGAAAAACACACGCTCTGCAATAATTAATTTAATTATTAATTAATTACAATCTGGGTTTTATGGATCAAAAAAACCGTCATTTCACTCTGCTGCAAAGTCAGGATGTTCCCTCCCAGTGCAACCTCCAGGAGAGCAGCGACTGCTCACCCTGTAAAAACACAGCTTCATCCACCAAAAAATGGCAGCTTTGGTGATTATCGGATCACTTTAGAACAACTGATTCTGTTTTAATTTTGGGGGATTTTAGGGTGGCACGAGGAACCCAACTGCTGTGGGGAGAAAGAAGCAGCCAAGGCAAGGGAGGCACAGCAGGGGAGAAGTGGGAGAAGGGAGTCAGGCTGGGAGGGAGGTGGGAGATCACAAAGAGGGGAAAAAAGGACACAGATTTTCAGGATTAGGGGAGGAGGAGGAGGAGGTGGTGGCAGCCCCAGGTGACAGCGAGGAGCCAGGGAAGCAGGACAGTTCCACACAAGGATGCCTGGAGATCACAACCAACCCTTGTCTTTGAAGGAGGGATCTCAAAATCCCACGTTGGAGGCAGTCAAGTGTCCATCCCAGTAATCCTCTTACCCAGTGACCCCAGCACTTCCAGCTGAGCCCGTTCCCACCTGGAATGAGCAGAGTCTCCAGAGTCAAACAGCCCTGAGCTGCCAGGCACAGCCACACGCCAGGCAAAGGGGAGCTGCCAGGGGACAAAACCAGTCCCAAAATTGTCAAATCATGACCCAAAACCAGCTGCTCTTCAGCCTCTGTTGGTCACAATCTCCTTCCCAAACTCTCACCCAGCACATTCCCTTTTAGGACGTTTCCCCAGCACAACTGCACGCTGTCTGCTGGTAATAATCCTAATTAAAATCACACTCCGGGCCTGCTTGTGGAATACAAAGCACAGATGCTACAAACTTGAAGAGGGCTGCTGGCCTGTCACTGTTTTAATTAGCCTGACAGGTAATCAAGTAGAATTTGGTAATTAATACCACTACAGTGCTCAACTGTTTCCTTTCAAATCCCTGCTTCTGGAGTCGCTCTGGTCAACCACAGCCGCGTCTGAGTCCCGGGAGCAGGAGCAAAACCCAAACTTGGCTTCCTCAGGGCCTGGATTTGCCTCAGCTGAGGAGCATGGGCTGAAAATCCTGCCCTCCCCAGAGATGGAAGATGTAAAAAATCTGAATTTGCAGTGCCCAAAAGTGTCATTTTGTCAAGTACAGCCGAGTGTGTGACCGCTGTGCCCCCACACCACGCTGCGCTCGTTCTGAGCGCGATGCTCAGCCCAAGGTTTGCTGCCTGGGGTAAGTGCAGAGTTTGGACACGGAATTCACTGCTCAGGACACCTCAGCAGCTGGGATGACACTGCTGCTCCCCTTCCCCACATCCTAAACACCTCAAGAACCCAAATCTGCCTCGTGGTGCCACTCCCAGACCTGAACATCCCACAGGGCACCACTCAACTTTTATGAGTTCGCTTTCACCTCGTGCCTCCCACATCGGCTTTTATTTCAAACCCCTTCACTCCCCAGGCCAGAACGGAGGAACTGACCCCAAATTCCAGTCACAGCCTCACTAATAAGGAGTTTTTAGGGTTAAAAGCTCTGTAAACAGCAAGCAGTTCCCATCCTCCTGGCTGGAGTGGGGTCAGAACTTGCAAGGCGAGCCCAGAACTGCTCCAGCCCCTCCAACTGGGGTTTATGGATTTAGAATGCAGAACGAGAGGCTGCAGCCTAAAAATACCACCCCGAGATGTGATCCTGCACCTCTCATTCAGGCTCAATTAATCAAGGGTGCCTGACTCCTCAGCAGACGGAAAACACTTCCCAAACGGAACAGGGAGCAGCATCTGAAACCCGAAAATGAGATTGCACCTGAGGAGGAGCTGCGAGGCTAATTCAGGAGCACTGTCCAAAGGCATGAGGAGTCCATTATTCAAAGTTCTCTTTGATATTAAGGAATGAGCTTCTCCTTTCGGAGCTCTGGAAAGACTGGAGAGTGACCTATCGCAGGATTTATCATCCTGTCTCTGAAATCCTCGCACCGACACAGCACATCCCCAAAGGGCCAGGCTGAATAAGAATATTTACTTGATCTCCATCTTCAGTTTTCACTGTGAACGCCACCCAGGTCTAAGCAGAAACACCCAAGAATTAAGAAATTAAATGTTTTTGTCAGAAACCATCTGTAACCTCCCTGAGCAGATACAGTAACAACACCTAAAACAACGACAACATTTATTTTTCAAACAATTGCAAGCTCCGAAAACATCTTGTTCTCCTTTGGAAACAATTCACGCTTCAAAGCGTGGCAGGAAAAAAAAGCCCCTCAAGATAATTTCAGGTTCTGTAGAACAAAACCCACCTCTCCACTAACAATATTGATTCCCTTTGACATTCCAACTGAGAGGCCATTAAGAAAATTCGAGTTGCAGAAACGCCACGGGTTTTTTTGACTAATTCAACTGCAGAGTCAATCATTCAATGATTAATTAAACACCGATTTTGAAAAGCTCTTGACAAGAACAGTAAGAGCCCAATCAGAAAAAGAGACCCTGAAGCATTATTGATAAGCAGATATCAATATCCTTTTGTAAAAGATGCATTCTGTGACTTCCATACATCCTGTTAAACACACGTAATTTACAATTTCCCATTTAGAATAATGACCGAAGGCAAACCATTCCACATTTTCCATCAGCTTTCCAATGCAAAATTGCATAAATCCAACATAGAACTTTTATAGACTCTTTCAGAAAGGGAAATCAAAACCCCCTGCCAGGGCCCAGAGAAACTCCAGGGCAGATTCCTTAAAGCACAAAATGCAAAGAAGAATAAAGAGCCATCAACACCAACACATCAAAATCAGGATTAAAGAGTTCTTACCTTCTCCAGTGCATGATACGCAGGCTTCAGTCAGATTTCCAGTACCTGAAAGGAGAAACGCAAATGCAGAGTTGGTTATACGGAAATTTTAGACATTAAATTAATTCTTATTGTTAATTTGTTATGCGGAGGAAGAGGATGGCTGGGATTGCTTTTATTTGCTATTTTCAAAGAGCCACGAGACACCAGCAGTGACCTGCTCAGGTCCTGTACAGAGATTTTCCAGTGCTCGATTCAGTTCCCCCCAATCCATGAGGTCTCTTCTCCAAAACCCCCAGCCCTGCACATCACCCTGGGTTTCATCCTTTCCACTGCTCCAACCTTGTTTTTCCCACCTCTGACTTCACTAAAAGCTGAAAATCTTTCACTGATCACTCAGCTACCAACAAACCAACCCAAACCCCACAAAAAGCTGAAGCAGAACCTTTTCCCATTAGATCATCCACACCACAGGCTAATAAAATTTAAAAAAATAGGAAAAACCAGGAAATTTGTTCAATACACGCTTTAATCACAGGTTTGGTAGGTGGGTATGGGGCACGCAGAGAACATATGGCAGAGGGAGATGATGCTTATGGAACTGGAATTCAGTGAGCACCAGAAATGCAGCAAAAATAATATAATATAAGGAAATACCCGCTTTTTTATTGCACTATCAACACATCCCAGCCGGGAGAGGAAGAAAAAGAAGTTTTGCTTGAAGATAAGCATCCATTTCCTGGGCTGGAGCTTGAATTCCAGTTGGGAATTGCCTGAGGAAGCCACAACCAGAGGACACCCCTGCTCCTGGGATGCAGCTGCTACTGAAGTCCCTGAAAAATCCCTAAAAAATCATTTATTGGGAAGAAATTCCTCCCTGGGAAGGTGGGGAGGCCCTGGCATAGATTCCCAGAGCAGCTGGGGCTGCCCCTGGATCCCTGGCAGTGCCCAAGGCCGGGCTGGACGGGGCTTGGAGCACCCTGGGAGTGGAATTTTTGGAAATTTTCCCTGTCCTTGGGATTTGGGACTTGCTGGGCTTTAAGATCCCTCCCAACCCAAACTTTTCTGGGATTCTGTGGATACAAAAGGCTTCCACACCTCATCCTGCACAGGGGAATTGATTCCCTGATGGTCTGAAGGGATATTTTTCCATCCTTTATCACGGATGTCCTGCTCCCAGCAGCCTTGAGCAAGGACATTTCCCAGCCTGAGAGCTCCAGGCTTTGCACAGCTCCGTTTCCACCTGGCTTTTGCAGACCTGCAGGGGAACAGGTGGGATCCAGCAGCCGCCCCGGGCCTGGGAAAGCTTTTCCATGGAAAAACCAGGCTGGAGGCAGCAGAGCCAGATGGAGCCCCACCGAAGTGAGCACGGCGCCGGGGAGAGCGGGTAAATATTTGACATTCAGCGCCGCGCTAATTAGACACGGAGAAGAAACGAAAGCTTTTGTACCAATCAAAATATTACTGTGTTTGCTGCAACTGTTCCGCTCAGCCCTTCAGTCAGGGGAGCTTCGGGAGAACGAGCTCAGCAACGCGCCGACACCGACATTTCCGCGTATTTTTAGACGCCGCCGAAGCCAACCCTCGCTGCTGAAAACAAAGACAAAACGCTGCCGTTTTTGATTTTGAGGAGCCTGATCTTCTCAGAACTGAGAGATTTTGAGCCCAAACCGGTTCCCAAGTTCCCCTGAATGTCTGTGGGCTCACAGGGCGCAGAGGTGTCTCAGCGAACAAACCCCCGCCACTCCCAACCCCCAGAGCCGCGCTCACCGCACGCTGGGCTTTTGTTTTTCCGTGCCTGAGCGCACAGCCCGGCGCTGGGGGCTTTTTTTGGAACTCATGTGGGAGACTCTGGATGGAATCTTGGTTTTTCTCTCCCCCCACGCCCCCGGCAATCGCGGTTACTACGACACTCATGGCGGCTTCCTCCTGCTGGAGCTGCTCCCACTGGGTGGGCGCTCGCTCGGGCACAAATCTCATCTCCCGTGGGCCCATCCAGCGCTTTGGAGACCCCACAATTCCGGGCTGGAAGGAGCAGGGGACTGACTGAAAAACTTCTGCATTCTGAGCTGGGTCTGCTCAGCAGCACAGACCCACTCGAATCCCTCGGGAATTCCAGGTTCCGACACCAGGAACACCTTCATGGAAAATTTCTTGGTTGGCAGGGAGATACTGACTCAACAACTCAGAATTTCATCCCACTCTTCACAAAACCTGCATATCAGTGCTCAGTGGTGACCTGGCAGCGCTGGCTGAATGTTTGGACTCCTCTCAGAGGGCTTTTCCAGCCTTTAAAATCCTGGGATTAAATTAATTGTTCATTATCCTCACCAGCAGCACCGAGCCTGAGCTTCCAGGCTGGCAAACCTAAAGCTGGTAAATTATATCCCAGCCAACCATCAGCAATTTTGTTAAATAATAAAAAAAACTCTCCCAGCCTAGAGAGTTTGGCCACAGCTTCCCAGGAATTCAAATCTTCATCCCAAGGGAAAAACAACCTGGAGCAGGAGCTGAGGGGAACAGACTGTGCTCGCTCCTGTAGGTGACACCACAGAAGACAGCACAGTAAAAACTGAATTTAGCAGGTTCAGTATTTTCTGCATCCCTTGTCAACAGAAGGCTTTGAAAAAAAACCCCTTCAGAACACGGAGAGGAAGCTGTCTCCAAAGGAAAAGGCAACAACACTTTTAGTGAAGCTCCCCAGTCAGCACTGCAGTCGTTCTTGAAGCCGTAACTTCCCAAAAAACCCAAAAAGAAACTCGGTTCTGTGCGAGCCTCGTTTCATGTACGGGAACTGCACATTCTTCAAGGGGGGAAAAAAAAACGGCTTAAGGAGAGAAAATATAAATAGAGAGGATTCGTTTCACAGTAATCCTGTGTGTTTGCACAGAAAAATTCCGCTGGTTTTTGTGGAGGCAGTTCTGGGGGAGCTGGCACCGGGGAGCACTGAGCAGAGCCTGGAGAAGCGCTGATCCCTCCTCTGCTGCCAGCAGAAACCCATACATCAACTCCGAGGTTTTATTGACACAAACCAGTGCAGCCTGGGCTGGGAGCGGCATTCCCAGAGAAACCTGGGCGCGTTTCCCACCTGGAAATTTATTGGGATAAGGTGCAGATCCCCGACATTCCTGAGGGATCTCTGTTTGCCCAGAGCACCAGGAGATGAGGCTGCAGGAGGGGGGACAGCGTTTCCCTGGGGGAGCAAATCAAGCCTGGCAAGGCAGGAACGTTCCTGAGCACCAGGCTGGGATTCCTCATCCCCAAATTCTCTCTTGGCCGCCTCAAACACCCACCAAAAACTCATTTCCTGGTGATTTTCATGTTCTTATGGTCCCTGGCTCTGTTCTGGGTTTGGGTTTATGGACTCAGCCTCCTCGATTTTGCATCGCCTGCCAAACCACAGACCCACTCGAATCCCTCAGAAATTCCAGGTTCCAGCACCAGGAACACCTTCGTGGACAATTTCTTGGAATGTTCTGCGTCGTCAGGGAGATACTGACTCAAACCAGGGAACAGGCACAATTCAGAGTTTCATCCCACTCTTCACAAAACCTGCAGATCTGGGGTGTGTCCTGCCTTCCAAATTCAGTGTTTCACCGAGATTAAATAACAAACCATGAGATTTTGCATCTCTGCTTCACTCCAGTCTCAAATTAAACACTCCAGAAGCCTTCAGACTGCAGATTTATCTTTATCTCACCCCCCTGGACACTGTAAAGAGCTTTCCTGATCCTGTTTTCTGGGAGGAACTTCCAATCCTTCCACACAATGGTCTTCACTTCAGCTAAAGGAACATGAGACCCACAATCCTGGGGACTGTGGTCTTATTAATGAATTAAAGTTTTAAAATATTTTAAAATATTTTTTTTAAAATGTAATAAATGGAAATTAAAAATTTTTCAAGTGCACTGAGCCTGCTCTTGCTTCTCCCCATTTCCAGCAGCCCCCAGGCTCTGTTCCATCCCCATTCCTGCTCCTGGGACAAAATCCACCCAGCTCTGCCCTAATCCTGGCTCTGCTGCTGCTCAAATCAAAGCCAGGGGATGTTAATTCTGAATTTTCACCACCTGGCTCAGCATCGTCCCCCAGCACCCCTGGCTTTCCTCCTGCTCCCCAATTCCAAGGGTGGTACCAACACAAGGGATTGACACTGGGAGCTCAGAGGAACAGACAGAGTTTTGTGGAGCTGAAAGAATAAATCCCATGGGCAGAAGCATTTCCTGTGCATTTAAACCCTGTTTAGTGAGTCAGCCAGAATCACTCTGCGAGTGTCATCCGTCTCCTGAAGGAAAATCCCCAGCACAGCTCTCCCAGCGACTGAGGCTTCAACTTCCAAACAAAAATGCTGGCAAAATAGAGATCTCACATGATTTATTCTAACCAAAAAAGTGCAAAAAATAAATATTTCAAACCCTAATTTGGCCTCATCAAGCGGGGATGAGCGTTACGAATTTATATGGGATTTGCAGGCTTTGCAATTCCATTTGCTCCTTGTTATTTCATTCACAAATGAACAGAGATTTTTTTGACAATCTCCCCAAAGAATTCTGGTCTCTACAGATTTATGATCAATATGCAGCCATGCAGGTCAAAGGGATTCAGCAGCTGATTCCTACATTGAACTTGTAAGGTGCATAACCCTTAAAATTGTCCTCTACTGCTTAAAAAGGGTTTTCCTGCTCCATCAGAAAACATTTTACTGATTGTGCAAAACCTTTTCCTGACTGCCCAGAGAAGCAGCAGCACCTGTTGGGAAGATGCTCTCCCCAAGCTGTTTTCTCACAGAGATTCGGGTGGAGAGTCTCAGGAAAAAGCCCAGGATACCTCCAGGAGCTGCTCTGGGAGAGGATGATGCGTTCATCACCTTCCCACTTGAAACGCGAGCGACTGACACAAATTAAATTGCTTTTCACAGCCTGAGCGATGCCTCTGCCTCTCCAAAGTGCTGATTAAGAGATCCTCTCCTCATCTGCATCGAGCCCATCCCCTTCCCAGAGGTCACTGCAGCTCAGCCTGTCTCAGGTGACACAAAGGGACAATTCTGACACAGTCACACTTTGGGCTTGTGGGTTTTGCTACCGACATGAAACATCTTCATTTCTTTCTCCAAGCAGCAGGAGGGGAGGGGTTGTACCAGCAACAGCCACATTTTAGTCCCCATCGCCACAAGTGAAGGTTTATAATCTTTATTTTAATGAGGGGTCAATGAGGAAGCTCTCGAGCTGGACAAGTCCCAACTTCCCTCCTTGTCCTTGGGGGCTGAGGCCGTGTGAGCCCCCCAAGCCACGCTCTGGGCAAATCCCACCACAGCTCCACAAAAACTGATGGCATCTCCCAAAACTTCTGTATTTCTGCACTTTCTGCTTGGCCAGAGCCTCTCAGCTGGTGGCACCGTGCACAGGAGCTGTCCAAGGTGACACTTTGGCACGAGAACTGAAGCAGAGCTCAACCAGCTCTGCCTGCCAGGGAAGGAGAGCACCACCAGCTCCCCTCCATTCCTTGTTCCCATCCCTCCATGATATTCAGTGTTTTCTTATGGATTGCAGTGCCAAAATCAGAAATGATAAATGATCCCAAATCTTTCTGATCACCTGCAATTCCAAAGCACCAATCATGGAAGGTCGCTGATGAAAAACCCAACCAGGCCCCGAGTAATTAATGCCTGCACCCCACAGAATAATTAGCAGCCTGACAGTTCATTCCCAGGTTTTACTGGTGCC
>VYZT01056748.1:0-63565 GCA_013400735.1 Pomatostomus ruficeps | reverse complement strand
AGGGACTTTTCACAAGGACATGTGGTGATATGACAAGAGGGAATGGCTTTAAACTGAAAGAGGGCAGGGTTAAATCAGATATTATGAAGAAATTCTTTGCTGTGAGGGTGGTGAGGCACTGAAGAGGTTGCCCAGAGAGATGATGGACTCTTTGTGCCTGGAGTTGTTCAAGGCCAGGCTGGATGGGTCTTCGAGGAACCTGGTCTAGTGGCAGGTGTTGCTGCCCATGGCAGGGGGCTTGGAATGAGATAATCTTTAATGTTCTTCCAACCCAAGCCATTCTGTGATTCTGTGGTTTAAGGACTGCCCACTAATGCTCATGAGTATCATCAGCTGAGAGAGGTGTGGGGAGCAGGCCTTGTTTGTACCCTCACAAGGGAAGTAGTGGACATCTGTGACAGCAGCTAAAGAGGGAGTGTTTTGTGCAGTAGCCAGCTCTCTGTTTTATGAAATATAGTTGTGTGACACGAGATTAAGTGCCCCTAGTCTTTTAGTGAAAGAATCACTTGGATGTCTCATCTTCTTCTGTGTCTGCTTTCCTGTTTGCTTGCACATCTTACAGCAGAGAAAGGTGTGATATTTCAAAGCAAATCAGCTGCTTTCTGATTCTCTCAATGCTTCCATTCATCAATTGTCTTCATCTTTTCATAGAAAATAGAGATATTGCTACTATAGCACTATCATCAGTTTAAAAAAGTACTGAGTAATTGAAAAAGTTGTCTGAATGGGGGTGAAGGTTAGGATATAACCGCTGACACAGTCACCCCACATATTTATTTTCTGAATCCTAAATTTCCTCCTGTTCTGTGAGAGTTAGGGAAATAGTTGCATCAGTCAGGTGTAGCTTAGGCTGTGTCATGTATCTGTGGTTGGGGTTGGTGGCAGAGTAAATACTTGGGAAGGAAATTCCTTTCTGAATTCTGCAGTACCCTCCTAGTTAGAAGAAAGCAATGTCACTGGCCCAAAAGTGTAATGACTGGCTCCCTGATTGCAACCCCATGTTTGAGGTAATTTTGCAAATTTTGGCAGTGTAGCTTGTATGTGTATTCTGTAAGGCTCTAAGTTTGCAAGGGAGCAAATGACAGTATTGGCTAATTACTTCTGGGTTTCAGCACAGGGACTGTCTGTTATATTTTGGATTGTTCTTAAGATTAAGTCTTGGTAGGCTAAAATTGCACTACCCAGGTTAGTTTGTTGTTGCCACAAAGCCACTAGATTTTGGAAAGAGAGAGTTCCTAAGAATCTGGGCCTCGGAGTTTGAGACAGCATTATTAATTAACCGGTCAGTGGCTGTTTTGTTTCTAGTTTTTTGCTTCCTTTATTATGGGGATTGTTGTGGGAAAGTTTATAACATTAGCATTGGGACAAGCATTAGGATTGGAGTTTATGGAAGAGGTTTTGAAAACAAAAAGGTAGTGATGGACCCCAGCATGAATTAATAAGGCTGCTGTTTATCATTGGTTTGGATAGAGGGTAGTGCTTAGACATCTGATTGTGATTAGAGTCATGGCTATGGTTACATTATGAATAAGAGGTAGAAAGCTTGGAGAGAGAAGATTTTATTTAATTCTCAAGGCTTTAAGTCTTGAGAGTAATGCCAGTATTGATACCTAACACATATTTTCTCTTTAATGTTGAGACTTGTCCTGTCCATTACTGGATTTAGAGTTCGGTTTGGAGTTGGAAGTCTTGTAGAGATGAGTTGATAATTTTGATTTATTCACTGCCTCTCTTCAGTCTCTGGCTCGTCCTCTCTTCTTATGTGCTACTGCTTCTTTTCTAAGGATATGAGTTTGTTTTCCTGTGCGCAGGGGACAGACCTGCCCAGTTGGTCACAGGTGCTTGCCAAGCCCATCTCCACTCCAGCAGACAGTCATGTCCTGTCCTCTGAGCCAGTGCCACACCACTGACCACCTTTACACACGTCCCTGGGTGTGCAGCCCGTATCTTTGTCCTCTCACTCTGAACAGACCTCCCAGCTCTCTGGGCTCATTAATTTAGCCCTTCACTTTCAGAAAGCTCTGTCTCAGCAGTGCCCAGGTTTTCCACAGGGCTTTGTGCTGACCAGGGCCAGGTCCTTTGCAATCTGTTCATTGCTGTGGGTGGGTGAGCCCAGAACACTCTGAGCAGCTGGTGCATAACAATTACCCTGAAGTCTCCAGGTGGCAGCTGAAAGCAGTTGTATGAATTATTTCTAAAAATCAGAAAACTCTCCTGAGTGATCCTTAAAAGCTGTTTAATACCTCATCTATCTTGCTCAGCAGGATACATTCAGGTTCTGTTTATAGTGTGTCCTAGAGATTAAATATTTTTAAAACATATATCAGAAAATTATTGCTTTCTCTGAAGGCTTTTTGAAATACACCCTGCCTGAAACTTTGTGCAACGTTGTTAAAATCAGTAGTGCTAGATGATCTGCAAGGAAGAAGAATTTAGTCCAGATGCTTTCTCTTTGAAATCTTCACTGCAATATATTTTAATTTTGTATATTTCCTTCCTCAACTACATGTGATTTATTTTTTCAGAGAAAAGAAAGTAATCACACCATCTTTTTCTCATGTCAAACTTGCTTGATTTCTTTTTCTTTCTGTTTATTTTAGCTGCAGAATTCCCTGAAAAGTGATTTGTGCCTTGATCAAGGGCCAGACACAGAGAATATCCCAATCATGTATATCTGCCACGGAATGACACCACAGGTTAGTTTGTCTAATGATCTCTGATTTTGCTGCTGCTCTTAGCAGATTGTGTAGGAGGAACCATCTTGTACCTGTCATTGTTTTCCTGCAACAATCCCTCGGTGAGATGTTCAGTAGCTCTTCTATAGAGAGACACAACATTATTTCTGCTGTGAATTGAGAAGCACTGGTATATTAGTGCTTTGACAAGGAAGTTGATTTATTCATTTTGAAAGAATTTAAGGAATGTGAGAGTGTCAGCACTGACCCAGATTTGCTGATAAAAGCTTTAATTTCTGATCCTTAACTGTGCATGTCATATGAATGAAGCAATGCATTTTAAAACATTTTGCATACACACACAGGTATACTCACAGTTTATTTATGCATTATCTGAAGCAACATGGTTTTTACTTTATGTATTTACTGTGTCGTTTCCACGAATCTGAAATGTACAGTCACCTTCTTCTCACCATACAGCTGTGTCAAATTCCAAACCCTGCTCTTATGAAAACCCCTCTTCTAAAGCTCCTTTTTTTCTCTCTCTGCTGTTGTCCTGTTACTCTAGTATGTGCCAAAGACTCAAGTTACCAAAACCTTTCCATTTTCTTGTCTCAGAGCTGGATTTACTAACTTGGCAGGCAGGAGGGTTAAGACATGTCTCTCCAACTAAGTACGTGGGCTTAATTGAAAGAGTTTCCAGGCAAATCTGGACAGGAAAAATAACGTTGTATGGCCTAGAACACGCTTGTCAAAGACACATGTGCAGATGATTTAACCTTAAAAGTAACATATGCAAAAATGACATAAAGGAAATGGATGTTTTTTGGGGGGCGGTTGGAGAAACTGAAAAATCTCTCCAGTTTGAATGATTTTTTTTTTACCTGACTGCCTTTTATATTTGCTTTCTCAAAAGGACCCTATAATGCTCCACTCCGTGGAGTTATGGAATATGATTTTACCCAGGAATTGTCAGTTACCTAATTTGACCATACAGCAAATGAATCCTCATAGTATCTCAGAAATAAACACAGAGCAGCAGGGTGGTCTTGTCCCCTGTGCCTGGACCTGGTACGGAACTGGAAACAGGAGTTTGGTGAGCTGCAGATGTGATTCCCTACTTCCCTGCCAGATATGACTCCCTACTTCCCTGCCAGATATGATTCCCTACTTCCCTGACAGATACCATTCCCTACTTCCCTGCCAGATACGATTCGCTACTTCCCTGACAGATAGGATTCCCTCTTTCCCTGCCAGATATGATTTCCTACTTCTCTGCCAGATGTGATTCCATACTTCCCTGCCAGATGTGATTCCCTACTTCCCTGCCAAGCTGCACATGCTGCAGCTCTGTTCTGCACTGGCTTCCTTCGCTGAGGACCTTTAATACTGATCACTCGTGGCATCGTGCTTGAGTAAGTTATGAATGATGAAGCCAGGAATATCTGAAAATCCCATCCATCAGCCTCACTGCATGGGCTGTGCCTTGTTTGTCACATAATTATGTGGGAACCACTGTTTGCTGCAGGAGGGATTCCAGACAGTCCTCAGTGTTTGCAGAGGAGCTGTGCAGTTCACCCCTGAGCCAGAGCCATTATTCCTCATCCCCTGGGAGGGCACCATAACTCTCGTGGCACATCATCTGTGAGAACACCACACTGCCGGCATGCTTGTGAATTCCAATTAGAAACTTTAATTATAGTTGAGAGACAAACAACAATAACTAAAGTCACTTCAATTAGCGCAGTTGAGTATTCAGCAGATAAAGAACTACCTTTGAATGTCACCTCAAGCTCTGTACAAATGAGATAGCAGCAAACAAATGATGGAGGAAAGAGGAAGGGAAACTTTTCTTGACAAGATTGTGCTCCTTCCTAACTACAGTGTTGTGTCTCCTTCCCATTACTATTTATTTAATTTGGTAAATGAAAACAACATCCAAAAAGGCCCAGATTTGGGTAAGATCGCAGTAACGACTGAGAATTTTTTCCAAAGAGAATTAGACTTTCTCAGTGTTAGGGATTATGGCATTAAGAGGGAAAGAACCAACTAACATCACTCAGCACACTTTTATGAGATTTCCATTGCAGGGTTGCTTAAGCAGAGCTGCAGCCCAGTCAAGTACTTTTTCTCTTGCATGTAGGAAATATTTGTATAAATATTCCTTTTCATCATAGTGATCTTGCCTTTAACATCAGAAGGTACTGGTAAGATGTTAGTTGTATTCTAGCAGTGGTGAAATGCTGTATAAAGGGGGATGTTTTGCCCACCTGGCAGTCCTTACCAAAACAGAGCAGTGCCCTGATTCAGGAGTGTTTGGGGGGTGCTGTTCTTAGCTCAGATGCGAAGTTTTTCTGTTGTAGCTATTCCATTTACAGCTTTATTGCTGCCACCATTTGGCACACTTGCATCTAGAAGTGCAATAATGTATCTGGCTGCCAGGAACCTCTCCCTCACAGGCAGTTAAGCTGCTGTTCTTAGTTACTACTATGGCCCGTCTTCCAAACTGGATAACTTCCTTCCCCCCCCCAATAACTGCTTTCAGATGGTTTTGGATTTTCTTCTTTTTGCATGAGAGGCGGCTTAGATGAGGTGTTTGACATCCAGGAATAGTTTTAGAATCATAGATACAGTACTGTTTCTTTTTAATTTGGTTTATATAAAAAAGAAATTATTGAAGGCAACAGGAAGGGATCTGCATACCTGACATTAAAATTCCATGCTGCGTTTTTTGCAGACAGCATCAAAAACATAATGTGTAGCTTCATAATTAAAAGCAGTAGAAAATGGCAAGGAAATATCTTAAAATACTGCAATTAAAGGATCAGAAGTTATTTTCCCTGTGGTGTTTCAGTTTCATTTTAAATAGAATTGGAATTAGTGATGGTAACACTTCTGTGATTTAGCTTTCCAAACCTTTCAGCAATGCACTCTGTGTCTGCTGTAACAAACATTGGCGTATTCACAGTTCATTCCTGCAAGTGTCCTGGAGTGCTTTATAACTGTGTTTTTGCTCTTCCCGTCTACAGATAGAGAAACTGATGCAAAACTTACGTGTGGTTAAATACTAAGATGGAATGGAAAATCAAAACATAATCTGTCCATAATTTCTGTAGTCCTCTGATACTCCTAATGTGAAAGAATTCCTTGTGGCAGGGTATTTGGCTTGGCCTGAAAAGGCAGAAGGCACTTGAAAGGCTAGAATCTGCAATGAGATGTGTTTTCAACCCTCCCTCCATCTTCAGAGGGCACCTTCCAGGGCAGCTGTATTTTGTCCTGGTCCCCAGGAGCCTGGACACTTCAGGAGTTGGGATAACATTCACTGATACCGTTCACTGAATAGAGCACCTTGAATGTTCAACCAGTGGAAAAACTAAAAAGGGTGATAATCCTGCAATGCACTCACATGAATTTAAGGGAAGAATTGCTATTCCTCTACCTTTAGTAAGAATGAATTCATTCCAAAAGGCTGCCCAGATAATTAGAGATTCCTTTGTGGGCTTCCTTGTCCAGGTGGTGGCATCAGCATGGCTGCCAAAGCAGCTCATCCTCCCCTGATCCTGTTGCTGAAGGGTGTTGTTCCCTCAGCATCCCACTTCTCCATTCCTGCCTTCAGACACTCTCAGCCCAAACCAGCACTGTCATTACTGCTCCATCTGTACAGAAGCTCACAGAGTGTTGGCATAACCCCCCAGGCTCGTCAGCAGGAACATCCCCATCACCCCTGAGCAGCTGCTGCTGCTTCTCCGGCCACCACGGGCACCAGGCAGCTGTCAGATGTGCTCAAACCAAGGCCAGCAGGTGCCTTTAGTCCCTTTGGAGTGCTGGTGGTCAGCTGTAAGGGCCTTCTCGTGTCTGTGTTAGCCTTCACCTCAAGCCTCTCCTGCTGTGCAGCTGCTTAGCACAGCTGAACAAAACCCAGCTTCTGCAACTACTGAAAGAGCCAACACAGTGAATGCAGCATGGTAAAACAGGTACCTGCAGGGGTTCAGCCATGCTCCTGCTACACTGCTGAGTGGGGCCACAAATCGTGTTGCTTCATCACATAAGATCAGCTCAGAGGCAAAGCACAACAGCTCCCCATCAGTGTGATGATAGAGAGAATCAGATCCCTTGATCCAGAATCAGATCCAGAAAAACTGGGAGATGAGGTGGCTTGGCAGTGAGAGGAGATACATGGGAAGGCAGAAGAACACTGTTGACACAACAGTACATAAAACATAAAGTTCATGGGAGGCTCTGGGTGTTCCACTGGGGTTTTTTTAAGTGATTCACGTAGAAAAGGATGAAGGTACTTCTCTAATTCCTGCACTTGCTGAAGTAAAGCAACAATTCAGTCACATGTTTAGGCCTTAAAAGATCTGTTTCCAGCTGTGCCCGTTTTGCATGGTTGTTGTAGTTCTTGTAAGTCCACGCCCCAGGCCTGACTGCGTTCCCTTCCTGATTCTGGGATCTGCCTGAGCCTGGGTGTTTGTTGTTTAAGTCTGCTGTTTAACAGGCCTGTAATCTTGAAGGCAGGCTGATGACAGCATGCCACTTGCATTAAAACTGCTCCTGAGTGATAGTTTAGGAGATTCTTATATGAGAATGAAATACCACATTATTAGAGATTTTATTATATAATAAATAAGTACTATAAATCAGTGAAGTGGTATTTTAAGTACAGATTTACCTTGAAAAGTGCCTGTGACTGAGGGGATAATGGGCAGTTCTTTTCCCTTGTTCAATAGCTTCTGGCTCATATAATTCTCAATTTATAAGCAGTTAAACACCAAAGCTCATCCAGTGATGGGAAAGTCAATAGAAACCGGTTAGATTTTGAGGAATTCAAGTTGAGGACCAGGGTCAGAAAACTAAATGGAGAGAATCACTAGAAAAGAAATGCAGGTGAGAAGGAACACCCATTTATATAATTTCATATTCTTGCAAGAGATTGCAGAACTGACGCCAATGACTGTAGCCCTGCCTGGGATGAATTATTGCATCCCCACTGAAGGCAGTGCAAGGGAGCCATGCCAACACACATAAAGCTGTGCCAGCTCACACTGTACAAGACTCTGACCTGAAAGCATAATGCATCCTAAACACAGTGTCTGAGGTACTGGGAGCAGTTGCAAAAACTCTCAGAAACTTCTAAACTCCTAAAAACTTTTTGTATGATTCATGCATGCTTCTTTTAAAATATTTATCATATATATTTTTATAAAAGCTGTATTTTTTTCAGTGAAATCTCTTAGCACGGTGATTGTTCATACAAGTATTTTTAATACATTTCAGAGAACGTCTTCTGTTATTTAGAAGTTTGTTAAGTGTGTGTATAAAACCCATAAGCATTGCAAACTGAGCCTGTGCAAGAAAATAGTTTAACAGAAGGCTCTATGTGCAACAGCTGCTGATTGTCAGGGAATAAGGAAGAACACAACAAACCCTGCAGATGGATCAATGACTGGCCCTTCAGAGCTGAAAAATCACTGCCCTGAAGATGAGGTGTCTGCAATATAAACATTGCTGGCACCTTTTTTAGGCAGCCAAAGGGAGCACAGCAGCTGTTTAACAGCTCTCAGTTCCATGAAAACTCAGGCTTGGCGTTCACATTTGTCTTGGGGGCAAAAGTTAGACACATTCAGCACCTGTGTGCAGGGCAGCCTGATCTGACAGCACCATTTCTTTCTGACGTGGTGGGCTGAACTTGGCAATTCCATGCTGAGGATGATCATTTCATGGGTGCAGACACACACAGGGCTGTACGGAACTAGAGCTGTACAAAACATCCAATCCTCTCGTGGTGCAGGGACTTTGCAGTCACATCAGGAACAGAGCAAGTACTTGCCGTGGCAGCGCTGGCTTTGCAGTTGGACTGGCTGATCTTAAAAGTCTTTTCCAAGCTAAATAAGAGAGCCTTTCATTGCAGGCGAAGATCAGTGGTGTTGAATTTTTAGCTTGTGAGTGTGGATCTGAGGGAGTTGCACACTCTTCTCTCTTGATGCCTGATCAGAGGCTCCCTAGAACAGAGACCACTCAAGATTAAGAGAATAAACTGGGTATTTATTGAAGGGCCTTCAGCAGGGACACCTCGGGCACTCAGAGCCTCTCCGGGAGAGGCCTCACCCAAGATGGACCCCGGGGCACGAGTTTGCTCCACTTGGATCAGTTTGGATCCATTCCCAGATCAGGGTTCATTCTCCAGTGACAATTGCAGGGGATGATGGAATTGAGCCCAAGTCTGTCCCCCCTTTGAGAGGCTCCGTTTCCATCTTTGGGGGCCTGGGCCAACGAGGTGTCCTTGAGTGCAGCCTGGAGAGGATTTGTTGTGTCTGAGCAGGATGGGGAAACAGGAGCTAACAGGCTGTATCGAGTGTGAAAGTTGCACTAAAGCAGTGCAGGAGCTGAAAAATATAAAAGCTGAATCTTAAGGCATCACTCTGTCCAGCCAAAGTGAGTCTGTCATTATTGCTATGGAGAGAGGCAGCCTGGCTGGCCGGTCTGGTTCCCAGGATCTGCATCTGACAGCGCATGCATGATTTCTGGGAGCAAGGATATTTTTCCACAATAAATAGCTGCCTTTTTTTTTTACCCCCTCCAGTTTAGGTTGCTCAGTTCAGCAGAGGCCCAATAGAAGATAATTTAGAGAGTTGGTAAAACTGCCTGGCAAGCATGGTTATAAGCATTAATAAATTATATTTTTTATTTTAAACATATTCTGTAAATTGCCACGGCAATTAATGTCTTATATAAGACATGACTGCTGAGTCGTTTATTAAGGCTATTTATATTTCTGCTAGTTTCTTTCAGTGCATAAATCCTGATTTTGATCATAGTAAAGTTAATGGGAAGTGTGACCTTGTTTGCAAGGGAAGCAAAATCCGGTGTTAGTTCTTCGCAATCCTTCTCAAAGTCAAATTTTTCTGTGTGTACCTGACAAGCTGAATCCAGCAGCACTTTTTCAAAGCTGCAGCCCCTTTGGAATATGTGCCAGGTACATCAGGGAGCTACAGAGACATTTCAAAGGCTTCCAAAAGCAACCAGGCCTTCTTGGCCTCATACAGCCACTGCAGCGCTTTCTTCTTGGGCATGGCTTGTGGATGAAGACATTGCACATTTGTAACATTTTCTTTTTCAAATCTTTTCTCTAAAGTTTGATTCTGGCCAAATTGTCATTATTTCCTTCAGTGCAGAGTTTCCGAGGGGGAACCTGTTAATCTGATTTCTGGTTTGGGGGGCAGTTTTACACTGAGCCATTTGCCATGAGTGAGTTTTTTCTGTGCTTGCCGTGGCAGCGTTAGGTTTGCAGTTGGACTCAGAAGTCTTTTCCAACCCAAATAAGAGAGTTTCTCATTGCAGGTGACGATCAGTGGTGTTGAATTTTTAGCTTGTGAGTGTGGATCGGAGGGGTCTGAGGGATTTGCACGCTCCATTTTGCGACTGAACATGGGTCTTTATAATCATGGGACAGAGACTGACCTGTCCCTTCATTTCATGGAAGTACCAGACATGAGGAATGTCATTCTCTGGGGCAAAAGGCACTGGAATTCAAAGGAATAAGCACAAGAGGTCCTTCTTCAGGTTTCAGACCTGGGATCGGTCTTTTGTATGTTACAATTCACTGGTTGAAAACAAAAGCAGAGGAGAAAAGGTGTAGAACTGCATTATTCTGGATCAGAGGGAATATCTTTTACATCCCTCAATTTGGAAATAATGGAATGGATATTTCTGCTTATTTATTTTTGTGTTTGAAACCATGTAGTGTGAAAACATTGTGTGTGCCTGTGAGAATTGAGAGAACTGATCACTTGGAATTGAAACTCCAACCACAGTGAAATGAGAGAATTGAAAAATAATCTTTTTTTTCCGGAGAGTAACATTGATTTTCTCATTTGGAAGCATATAGGATTTTTGTAGTCTTGGAGAAGTGGTTTTGTTTTGAAGAAATTTTATCTTTGTTTCAATAGAATGGTCTAGAATGAAAAAAACCCAAAACTTTAAAATGTCTTACATGCTTCTGAAATCTGTATTCCTCCCTAGTGTACAGGGTCACTGCTGAAGGTGGGCATGAATAATGAAAAAGGAAAACACTACTATAAGCTGAAACTGGTGATCTGGCTAAAGCACTAATCTTGACATTCAGGTTCCAGGACCTGAGCTGAAGTTAAAAAGCAAGAATTCCAAAAGTAGTTTGATTCTTTTAAGCGCCATGAGGAGGAACATTAAAAACTTGAATTACTTCAGAACACAGAGCCTGTAAGGCTCCAAGAAAAAGAAAATAGCCAAGCATTTTTCTGATTGAGAAATGACTGCTCCTTTAAGCAGGAGAGTCAAAGATAACTTGGCCAGTGCCACAGAAGACATGTGTTTGGAAAAGCAAATAAAACCCCTAAGCACAAAATAAAACAGGAATAAAAGCAGTTGTCTGTAATATGCTGTATCTGTTCACTCATCCATCCTTCTAAATAAAAGGGAAATGCTCATCTCAGAGAAGGGATAAGAGCTCTTTTATGATAGCAGTACTATTTAATATTTTACAGTAGAGGTTCTGGTGCAATTTTCCATATATTAGAAGATATGCTGAAAAGATAGAGAAGCAAAAGTTAACCTTTAATGGGAGGAAAGATTGCAAATGCTGATCAGAAGCAATGTCAGAAGGGTACTCAGAAAATGCTATCAAAGGCATTCAGTTCCTCAGCTTTTGCCTACTAAAGCAGGATTTCCATAGAGATAACAGAAACTTCAGCTGGCAAAAAATCTGATGTAATTCACCTAGACTTGATAAACTCCGCTTTCATCACGTGACTGCAGAAAAGAATAATGCATCGTGTCAGAAAAAACCAGTGGTAGGGGAGCTTGTGGAGTGCTCAGAGCAGCACCCTGAGGCCACAGAGGATGCTCCTGTGGAGAGAAGTGGAATTAATCGATTAATCATTTAACACCTCTGTTCCCCCCTGTTGGACCACATGGCTCAAGGCAGGGGCTTTCTCAGTGTGTGGTTTCTTTGGGAGGGTTTTTCTTCATTGCTTTTGAGAAAAACTGGTTAGTTGGTGGTGTTGTGCATCACAGAAGGTTCTTCACAGATTTTGTTTTAATAATTTATGAAGTATTTTCACTTTGTGCTTTGTGTGCTGTGTTATCATTACCTTGCCTGTTTTCTGTATTGCTTTAGGTGTTGCATTTGCTTCTCAGCCTTTGAGTTATTCTCTCCATCTTGAATTCTGTTGCTTTTCTGGATGACTAAATCCACCTTTATCATCTTTTCTGGTTACCTTGTCCACAGCTGCTATGTCTGTTATTGATATGGAAGGAGAGGAAGATGTATCTGCTGTCGTTATAGTTTGACCAGAAACAATTTATTCAGCATTTTGTTACATAGGTGAGGCTGATGCAGGAAGAAGGCAAGTGGAATATCAAACTAATTGATTTTCAGGCTATGTAATGCCTTCTTTTGATTGTTTTTTTTGAATTTTATAAGATTCAAATCATTATTACTGAGCTTCTCATGGTCACTGTAAGAGCTTTCTTCCCTAGTTTACATTTTTAAGGCAATTTGCCCAGAATATCTATAATAATAAAAAAAAAACTGCATTGAAAATGTAATTGAAACAAACTGTTGCGAGCAATTGCAGTGCCGAAGAATTTAAAATTATCAGAGCATTTCAAGCTCTCATGTACTGTTTTAATTTAGAAGAGATTAGAGTTGTTACCCAGAATATTATACAACGGTTCAGAACTGTTCTCATCCAGGAAATAAATATGCACATACATTTGCAGGGGTTTTTTCTTCCCCCTTGTGTTATGCTATAGTGAGGGATTTTTTGTATGGCTAGTTTAGGTCCAAATTATTTCAGCAGGTTAAAATATCAAAACGTTTGGAAATGTGGAGGTGAAATATTGCTGGGCTTGTAGACAGTAAGCCTGGCACTAGATTTGGGGTTTGGATTCAGAGCTGTGGGCTGGGACTGGAGGGATTTGGAGCCCCCAGCCCCAAACTGCTCTGCTTTGGGGTTTGGAGGCTGCTGCTGCCTGCAGGGGTTGGTTCATGGTCTTGGAGCCCAGAGCTGCCCTGCAGAGATCTCACTTGGGAACTGCAAATGAGCACTGCTGCTGAGGTGATGCAGAACAACCACAAGAGAAGGGCAGGGCTTTCCTGTGCTGACCTGAACATGGGTTTATTTCCCACTTTTGGAGAAACAGAGCAGCTGTGTTGGGTACCTGCAGTCTAGACTCATAATCTAATGCCATGTGAGCATTTCCCATTCTGTAACTGCATTAATTTGAAATAGATCAGAGCTGAATATTATGCAGCTATTACAAGAGTTATCCATAGTTTAAAGATGTCTCTTCTCACTGCAAATTGGCAGTTCAATCAGCAGTTTTTAAAAGCAATTGTCGCTTACAATCTAAATTCCAGCATAAAACTAACAGTTATTGGAGCACATGCAGAGCACTTGGCGAAGGATGATGTAGTAATGGTGGGATGGTTGTCAATTTAAACATTCTTTTGATTGATATTACATTGACTCTCATTACTTCATCAGACACAGAAGTTCTGAAGGTCAGATTTTTGTTTCTCAGATTCTTAACAGTATGTTATTAACTATTAGAGAAGGTAGTTAATACAGTAGATGGAAAATTCACTTTATAGTTACTTTCATTTTACTGATAATTTTATTATGTCATTCCATTAATTGAAGTCATCCACTGGCTCATTTAGAATTCATGGCCCAAGTTCAGTCCCCATGAAAGCATATTTAACTCCCTCTGTAATTACAGGAGCCATATTACTTGCACAGCCTTCATTCAGATTCTGATCAGCAATTCAGCTTCAGCTCAGTTTCTCCCTGGTATTGTTCAGCACTTGCAGAGTGTGGTTATTTGCAGAAATGTTTATGGAATGATTCTATCCACAATGTGTTTCTGTGAACAGGGGATTTTTTTTTGTCCTGCTCATTAACCATCATTTGTCCAATTGGGAAGCACAGAGAATGTCAGAAATTATTTGTTCACATAAAATGTTGATTGAATATTTATGAGTAACTCTGAAAAAAAGCCCTGCACTGATTTGTAAGCCAAGGATAGAGCTATGTTTGTCAGATAATTTATTTGAAATCAGCAATCAAACTAGCTCTTAGCAAGAGTTGAGTTCAATCTAAACCTGAATATATTTACAGAGTGGTTGTATTTTCCGAAAAGGAAATATAGGATACTAGCGGGGGCGGATACTTTAATCCAGTGTGGTTTCAGGAGCCAATGGCTAGAAATGAAAGCCAGGTGGATTCCCATTAGGAACAAGGTGCAGATCAGTGGCCATCACAGGAAGTGACTGCTGAGATCATCACAGCTGACACACCTCTGGAAAGCAGAATTTAACACAGTACAAATCACTGCACTTAGAGGTGAGCAGGGGAAATGCGGAGCCTGGGGCATATGGGAGAGCAGAGTGGAAAATTGATGGTCCGTGGCTCTTGAACCCACTCGCGTGTCAACCAAGGGGCAATCACAGCTGGGACTTCCTGGGATTTCAGTTCAGTTGGGAGGGTTCAGAAATAACACTTGATTGGTACACTGGATGAATACTGGTGTGCCTTTAAAGAACTTGTGGAGGGTTTTTTAATGTGTTTTTGTATAGCTTTAAAAATAGTCGGTAGATTTCTTGAATTAATTTTCCCTTTTTTTCCCCCTTTGTTTCTCCTAAAGTGTGATTACACAAATTGTACAGGGATAACTGTTCTGCCAAGCCTGCCTGCTCAGCTGGCCACCCATAAAAGCTTAGAACATTCAAGTGGAAGAGCTGAGGAATGCACTTAAGTCATTCTGATGTTACTACAGAATTAATTTGTATTTGTTTGGCAGGGAACTGCCCTGGCTGTGGACATTGGAGCTTTGTTGCTCTTGCTGTGTTAAAGAGGTAGTGATTTGTTCAGTGTGCATGTTCCATTTCAGCAGTTACTTTTAGTGCTTTCAAGCTTTCAAATTAGCCTTAAAACTCTGAGGTCTGCACTGACTGACTCACTAATGGCAGTTTGGGAAGTTGAAAATAGAAACACAATTCATGAACTCACAAGTTCTGTTAAAATAACATGAAGTTTAAATAAAAATTATTTTTAAAAAAGGAGAAAACTGAGGTTACTACATTAAACCTGGAACTTTTTTAGATTGTGCTGCTTTGCCTTTGGATTGGAGATCTGTGACCAAAGGGTAGGGACAGGACTCAGTATGTGAGAAGTAGATCACAGTAAATCAGAGCTGTGAATTTCATGTTTGGGTTTTAATTTGATCCTCTATTTTATATTAACACAGAACCAAACCCTTGATTTTTTTTTTTTTTTTGGTCCTTAAATATGTTCATATGAGGAAATCTTCAGTTGTTCAAGTAGAAATTATCAAACACCATTGCATTAGTGTGGCACAGTGTGCTATAAAGGCTTCCTTTGTTACACTGTGCCTGCGTGGTGCTTTCATGATATGGGGCATATTTTGGGGCCAGCTGCCCTCAAGACTGTGTGTTGTCATCATTGCTGGATGGAATTATGGCAATGACTGACTAATCATGCTTTTATTTATTTGTGTTCAAAGCAGTCACAACACTAAGTCCTTTCACCTACTGGGTTGATTTAAACACCTCATCAAGTTTAACCTCTTTCTTGTTAGCAGCTGTGAATTTGGGGGGGTTTAAGCATTTCCAGAGCAGATTGGTTTTTCCCCAGATTACATTTTTAATTTCAATGTGATAAGTAGCAGGAGTAACTGCGAGTGTTTGCATCAAGATAGACTGGGAGTTATGGGACCCTCTTGAGCACTCCAGGCACATTTAAATCCGAGCTGTCAGGTGAGCCTCATGTCACTGCCGGGTGTGTGACATCCGTGGTTAGCGCTCCGAGGTAGCTCATCTCCTGACTCTCAGCAGGAGCCACGCTGAATGATTATGGATTAGCTGAATGCCACAGAATGCCCATTTCTGGCTTCCAAATCTATTTTCAGTATCCCGTGTCTTGTGTTTTCAAGTAAGTTCAATCTGCCCGCTGCAGACTCTATTTGCTGCACATAAATTTGAAGGAATTCTGTAATTTGGGAAGTACTCCCTGAGATAACACTCTAGTTAAAGTCACTAAGAAGAAACAACACCACCTATAAATACTGTGTCAGGTTTGATGTTTACTTCAGCTTCCTTGGCACTGTTTAGACTTCTAAACATCAGTGCTGATTAACTTTTTTGTTAATTAAACATTACCTCTTAGGATTCTTCCTGTGCCCCCAGCTTTGTTGCTTTCCAGCAGTTTTCAGCCTTGTGCTTATGGGAGACTGTTTCCCTCAACCACAAAATATTTGAGGCTGGAAGGGACCTCTGGAAACCATCTGGTCCAACTCTCCTGCTTAAGCAGGGTCAGGTAGAGCAAGTATCTCATGATACTTTATTTTCCTATTCTGTCCATAAAAGCAGATGAAACCCAGTTCATCTTGGGCAAGGGAAAAGTCCCCTGTGTGGGCAAATACGTGGCACTGAAATAATTCCATCTCCTCCTGAATTTGCTGACTCCAAGACAAATACGTTGTCTGGACAGGGGTGAAGAAAAGTTCCGTGACCTCAGGCCCATTGCTTCCCCAAAAGGCTAAAAGCTTTCCAAGACTTGAGGTAGATACAAAAGAAACTCTGGTATTTCTGACACCTCTTCTTAAAGGAGCAAACCAAGCACTAAAGATATAAGGTAACTATAACCAAATAGAGTAACCCATGAATTGTTTCATCTTCAGTACAAAACGGTGGCAGCTGGGAGTCAATAGTGCAAATAACAGTCGGGACAGAGCCTCCCAGCTGATCATGAAGGATAAACTCTGGGTGCTTCAGGATAACAGGACAGTGATTAAAGCTCTAATTTCAGTAAGGCTGGCCCAAGGATTTCAGGCAGTGCCTAATGAAACGCTCTCTGGGTAACAGCCATGAAATGGCTATAATTAAATAATAATTAAATCAGGCTTTAAATGCAAAGCAGCTTCGAAAAAGTCAGATACTTCGTGCAACAGGAGAGTAAACCTGGTGCCCCGTGTGCCGTAGAGAAAGTACAGTTAGCTAAAACTAGAGAGTGCTCAACACCGTATCAGGGTCAGGTACATTGGTGTGATTTGGCATCTCAGGTGAGGATGCAGCGGGTCCCCTCAGCGTCCCGTTCATCTCCCAAATTCTTCAGTCAATGCTGCAGGAACAAAATTTTCTGATGCCTCCTTTTAGGGCAGTTTAGTTCACAAGGAAAGGGCCCTGTTGGTTTGAAGCAAAGAGATTTCATGTGGAATGATCAGTTCTGTGAGTAGAGTGATTTTAACTCTTCCACTGTCTCCCTGCAGTGAACCTGGCAGGCGTGAGTCTCAGAGGGAGCTGTCCTGGAGACTGGCACATTGCTCCCTGTGATTCTGCCTGGGAGGTGACAGCAGTGGCTTTGGAATAACTTGAACTTGGCTGTAGTTGTGTCCTCCAGATGTGTACTGTAGGGAGATCGGCTCCAGCAGTTCATTGACTGAAAATCTGATGCTTTACTTCAGTCTGGTTTAGTTTGAGGGGAAAGCTAAGTACAATTAATGTGGCCTTGAGTCAAACTTAGCTGTGCTCTTCCATGGTTTTGCCACGCTGAATTCATGTCTCAGGTCACGACAGCCCAGCTGGGACAGGGACAGGGTGGGAACTACTTCTTCCCTGAGCTTCTGCACAGGCTGCCTTGGAGCCTCGAGGAACTGAGAGGGTCACTGCTCTCCCTCCCTCCCTGCAGTTTGGTGTGGACACGTGGATCAGGACTGCAGTGCTGGTGTCTCCTCTGGGCAGTGTCCTAGCACAGCATCCCCTCTGTTGTGGACACAGGCCAGTGTCCCCTGGGAAGGAGGGAAGAATTCCTTTCCACTAATGATTAATTAATTCCCAAACCACTATTTCTCCAGTGCATGCCCCTGCCACTCCTGCCCTCAGAGGGAGCATCTAGCCCTAGAGGGCCATGTAGGGACATAGATTTGTGCTTTAGGAACATCTGCACAAAATGATACAAATCACTAAATAGTTTATTGTACAGTAGACAATTGTAATAATCCTTATTAGTGTTTCTATTCATATGCAAATTTAGAAGCTAACAGTAGTCATTGTTGTTGGTGTAGAACAATCAGAAGGATATTGTAGAATTAATTTACTTAAAAGAGTCCTGAAAGAATGATTATTTATGTTGTGAATATTTAGTGACTTTTAATTATGAGTGACTGATGTGCCCAGTTTTTGTATTAATTCTAAACAGCAAGACAGCAGGCTTTTTCTTTTCTTTAAGTCTGTGTCCTGCAGATACTGTTATGGGCTAATCTACTTCAGATATTAAAATAAAGCCTCCTAAGACAGGCAGAAAATGCAGGGAAAAATCTGACATAATCTATCTTTGGTGCTGAAGGCGGCTCAGCGTCACAGCCCAGTGGTACCTCAGCAGCCTGGAGCTTAGCAGAGCTGTCTTAGCTGTTCACTGTTGTACTTGAAGGTCATTTAAACAGCCTGGGTTTAGAATTGTTGGTTTTATTTTGCTGCCTCATCCATCTGATAAGCTGCTACTCAGAAATCTGATCCTCTTCTGTCTGGCCTGTGAAGGCCTGAGTTTATATTGAGCCTTCACCGTATGATTGAGTGCCCTAGAAATGAAATTAAATTAATGAAAATGGGGGTGGGGGGGGTGAGAGGGGCACATAGCAGACTATTTGCATGATTAAGCAATGTGCCTTTGCGTATCACAGTATTCACGGTTGCATTTCTTGCCAAGGTTTGCAGCCTGATCTGTGCAAGGGGCACGACAGAGCTGGCAGGGTCTGTGATCATAGGAGAAGTGAAGCTCGCTCAGCCGAGCACAGTGAGGCTTCCTTCCCTCACAGCTAGGGCAGCTGAATTCACATCCTCCTTGACATCAAAGCAAGTTTCTGCTTTTTAAACAGCTTGATTTGTTTATCTGTTCCTAGTTTAGAAAATCTTTTAAGACTTAAATACCCATGGTAAGAAATCTTGGTGTAGGGTTGCTTCTAATGGCATTCTTCATTTCCATCTTTCCATTTAAAAATACCATTAGCACCAAAAATGCATTCAATGCTGGGAATGTATTAGGTGATGCTTTTCTTTGCCCTTCTTTTGGGGGGCCAGAAGATCAGAAGAAAAGAGGAATCTCTGGCCTATAAGCACAGTATTCCAGCCTGAGACACATCTCAGTCTTACTTGCAGAGCTTTGTGAACTTTGCAATTTATCCATGAACACAGGCACGATCGAAGCTGCAGCCTCTGCATGAGGTCACAGTGTGCAGGCTCTTCATTTAAATTCTGGATGTGACTTCTTTCCCTGAGTGTCATTTACTGTCCCCCTGCAAGCAGTGGAGCCACCACTTCAAGCCATTTGGTGGGCAGGGCAAGTGCCTATTCTCTGAAGGCACATCTATTTCTCCACTTGCCTTGGAGAGCTTAGAAGTGTTTCAGGGAAGAAATTTTCTTTTAAGATACAGCTGGGATGGATAAAACTTCATGAGCTCCTGTCAGTCTCTACAGAGAGAGACCAACAGTAAAGATTGAAACAAATCAGTTAAGTGATGGGCTTTGTCACTTGAAATACATTATCTACAGCTAGGGCATAATATTTTTACTTTTTCTAGGCTATTGTGATTAAGGATTTGCTTGGATTTTGATGCTGTCCATTTAAAGTATGAGAAATTCTTCTCTTCAGCTTAGTAGGCTTAGCTTGGTTTAAGAGGCAAAATACTCCTGAGTGTGCCCAGGTGGGAACAGAGTCACTTCCCTTTGTTCTCCAGGGAAGGGAGAGCTGCACCAAGCTGCACCTCTCACCCCTGCCTGCTGCACAGCCACCCCACCGGCCCTAATCTGTTCAAGCAATTAGCACAAACCCAAAGTGAAATGTAGATGGCCTTTGATCGTTTAGGGAAAGAGAAGAGCTTAACTTTGATGACAGAGATAATCAACAAAGAATGGAAAATGTGCTCTTTGCTTTGGTGGTTATCAGTCATGTCTGCATCGCCAGAATCCAAGCTGTCTCATGCATCAGTGCCCTGTTGTGAAGCTGGCTGTTACGTCACGTAAGTCACTTAAAGAAAAGGACAGCACAGCACAGACATCAGATGTCTGGAATTTTATTCATATTATGACAAAGTACCAAATCAGGCAGCTAAGCCTGACAGAGATTTTGTTTGTTATAGTTTATTACAAAATGTTACTGAGCATGAAACTAGGCTATATATAGTGTTTGCCTTTCCTGTCAGCGTAGGCATGTATGACATGATAACCTGAGGCAAATAGTGTCAAGTTTGACTCTGAAAAGTGACTAATTCAAACCTGGGAAAAGACTACAGAAGCACCCACTGAGCAGCTCAAGTGGCAGAGCTTGGTGCGAGAGCTGCTGTTTATCACTGAAACTGCAGCACTGAATGTTCTGTGCATGGAAATGCACGATGTTCCTGCAGGTAATAAGCCCTTAACTTGGTGTTCCCAGATGGCAGTACCTCAGCTCTAAGACAATTCCTGAAGCCATGGGAGAGACAAAGTGCTGAAGAAAATTGTCTGTGTGAGTGCCGTGCATCTGTGCAGAGTTTCTCCCATGTTTCTGTGTTTGAACAAAGTGAAATTCTTCTCTTTGTTCCGGCGTCCAAGGCCCTTGGCTGCCCTGCAGAGACTTTTGTTCCTCCTCACTGTGTTGGAACACTGGTGGTGCTCCAGAGCACTGGTGCTTCTCATCCCCTGGGTCTCAGTGTGGATTGTGTTCCTAACTAATTCACAGCTTTAATAATATCCATAATAAGACTTTCAGAGTATAATTATTTCAGAGAGGTTAGGAGGTCAAGTGGGAGGTTAAAACTGCTGCTAATAGGACTTGGTGAAAACTTCAGAGCTTCCCTTTTGTCAGAGTGCTCTGACACTCTCAGATGTCCTAAGCTACTATTTCAACTTAAATTTGCATATTAATTTTGGCATTTCCATTGTACCTTAAGTCCCTAAGCAGGTTGTTCAGCTGCAGGTGGTTTGACATTTCAGTTTGTCCTCTCAAGAGTGCTTGCATGAAGGTCACTTTATAAACTGAACTTTGGCTGGTGAACTCTTGTGGGTAAATTGTTCTTTGGGGTTTTTCTGTGGGGAATAATGAGTATGTCCTTGCTAGTGGTCAAAAAAAACCAAAAGGGAGATTGTCAGTAACCAGCTTAGGTTGAAATGTGTTGCCTCACTTCCATGTAGAAATTTTAATGTCTGTATTTTGTTGTCTTCAGCACCAAAAGTAACGACATTTTAGATCATTGTTTTTCTTGAATTTGCAAATGTTGGTGTCGGTGTGGTACATCAGGAAAACTGACATCAAATGCACACATGAGTCTAAGAATGGGTGAGACTGGTTCTGATCTGATCTCAGTTTTGTAATTCCTTTCAGTGAAGCCAGGAGAAACAGAAGGTTTAGGGGTGAGCTGGGGATTCTTCCCAGAGTTGTACACGTAACTACCTCACTTTGTTCCTGTCACAAAATGATGAAAAATTACAGCACTTGTGCAGCACAAGAGGAATTAAAGGACCTCTGTATCCACAGTCATTGCTCACTGCCATACTGAATTAAAGATGACAGGGCTGGGTTACAAAGCAAAACTAAATGAATCTACAAACTAAAAAGCTCAAACAAACAAGAACTTCAAAGCCCTTGAGATCAAGGTGTTTACTGTCAAGCATCTTAAGAAGGTGTGGTACTTGGTTGTAATTTCCTTTGACTGATCCCTTGTAGACAAAAAAGTTTATCAAATTCCGTTTAGAACAGGTAATAATGGCAGAAATAACAATTTACTTTAGAAAACTCTCAGAAGGTTGTCCCAGGAGAAGAACCACTTTCTGAGAAGTGGCAAGCTACCTGATTCATCCCTGGCACGACATCTTTTTTATTGTTATGCTTATTATTGCAGTTCCGGGCATTCCGGTAATGACCCAGATGTCTGTTATATCAAGTGTTCTACAACCTCAAAATAAAACCTCTGCCCTTGACTTGAAGATCTCAAGTCTACAAATAGAATATGAGAAACAAGAGACTGGGGGAGAGAGTAGAAGGGAATGTTAGCAAGTACTGACAGAGCATTCTTGAGTAATGCTTTGGATTCATCAGCAAAATTTAAACTACTACTATTTGTTTTCTTTTTTGCACATTTGGGAAATTCTGTGGAATGGAGAGAGAACAGTGAAGGCTGGCAATTAGGGGCTGGAGGATAACACAGTGATGCTTGTTAGGCTGGTAAGTAACAAGAGAAGGGTTTCAGAAGGGCTTTGAAAATGAAGACAACAGTTTAAGCAGCGTGGGAAACAGAACAAGAGGAAGGACATTGCCTCCTGACATTGCCTTCTTGCAGAAGCATTCAGGGTAGATTTGAAGTGGGCATGAGTCTTGACATCAGTGAGGAAGCCAGCAAGGGTCAACTTTAAGTAGAAAAGCCATATTTTATTGCAGGAAAATAGGCTGTATAGCGAGATTTGATGAGTTCCTTGGGCAGAGGTGCAAGGTGAAGATGTGCATTATGGAAACACACAATTATCTGAACCTGACTGTGCCCATAGTAATTGGAAGGGCTAGCTATGAAAAGGTAAAAAAATCTGCTTTTCAAGTTACTGATGCTGAGCTAGCACATGCTCATACCCAGATGGCAGCGAGCTGGCTCAGGTTTTTATGTGCCCTGAAGTCAGCTCTGCTCTAGAGGACAGACCAGTGCAGCACCAGAGGGAAACAAAGGCTGTTCGTTTCCTGAACATGTGAATATGTGCTGAAGGAGAAGAAAACCGGTTAAGGAAGACATAGGATTCTGTAGGAATCCACAAAGAAAACTCTGAAGGTTCAGGAGGGATTGGTGGGAAAGGATGAAGGAAACTGCAGATAGGTCCAGGTCACAGGAGCCATAAGATGTGTTTTTAAAAAACAGAACGCAGTTGTCCATGCCAGAATGGTTCTGGGGGTTTTACTGTCTCATTCTTTTTATTTTTCTTGTGGAAGAGATGTAGAGATCTTGTGCAGAGAAAAGAGCAAAGCCCAGAGAAGTGTTAGGAAGTAAATGAAGTGAAATTTTAATTTATCCGGGTCCTGTTAATTCTGTACTTACAAGAATTAGGAGAACTATGGCAGTAAATACTGAGAGTATATATAAAACCCATGATTGGCAGTTTTATTCAATTTAAAAAGTGGAGCTTAAGTAATAGGATTTTTGTTTGCTTGTTTTAAATGAAACCAAAGCTGAATACCAAAGTAGGCAACACCAGAATTAGGTATTCCACTGCAATATGAGTTCATGAATTTAAATTAAAAAGAAAAGGTCTGGCATTTAGTACCTGTCTATTTTCTATTAAAATGCTAACATTTTTCTGTCTTTAAGCATGTATTTCTAGCACCACACTGTATTATTTAAAGTTTCTGAGCACCTTGGTTTTATTACTATCAAATATTGTTGCTCAGGGTTCAGGTCTTAATTAGAGCATGGACATGAAGAAGAGCAAGTAGGTCAGATAATCAGCACGCTGGTGCCTTAATTCAGCAGATACAGATCAGAACACTGAAGTGAAATAGTGAGCCTTTCTTACACACTTTAATGCAATTAAAATCTAAGTTGAGGTGTTGCTGCCCTTGGTATGCCAGAGCTGTTTGTCAGCCCTTCAGCAAGGCCAGATTCATAGTTAATAGGTCCTCAACAAGGATAAAGTAGCATTATAATGGTTTTAAAGTTGAATCATCAGGCTGAGAACCTGCTTCAAAAAATGACATGAATCTTGTAGGGATTGCCCCGAGGCTTCAGGGTAACTTTCTGTAATTCTCAGCCTGTGTTCTAATGTGTTTTAGGGCAGCACAAGACACAGAGATGCTGTGGCTATAGGGGCAGCACAGCCTCTCTCCTCTGTCACTTCCTACATGAAGAGTAAATGGGAAAACACCTGATTTTTATCTTGGTAATGTATATGTTTGTGTGGCTCAGAATGAACTTGGATTCTGTTGGGCATTTTCTCATCAGGGCTGGAAAGTTCTTTATTTCAGATGTGTTTATGTAACAAGAAATGCCAGAATAGGAGTCAGGAACAATACAAATGGCCAAGTAAAGGCAGGGTGAGCTGTCTGGATTTCCTGGAATCCACCAGCCTGCTCTTTAGCTGGAGCTCCAGTCAAGTATGGATCCGCTAGGAGACTTCGGACCCAGTATGTCAGTATATTACTCCTGACAATAAATGACTCCATGGATTCATTTGGAGAAAAATATGGTTCAAAGATGGAATAAAGTCGTGGTGAATCAGGCTTCTTATCCCTCACAGTTATTATGCCAAAGGCAGGGTAGCAAATAAATACTGCTGGTGGTGAGCATTAAGTTTGCTTATTATAGATGCAGAGTCATGTACCAGTCTGCAGCATGATTTCATCTGGGAACATTGCCATAAGGATTACAAATGGCTTTCAGCCTGAAAATTGGTATGTATTGCTCTAAACTTCCAGTGGGGACTTGGCAATTTATCCTTCAGATAATCATCTTGTGTTAAGTTGAACATCTTAGTGTAACTTTTTGCTACATGATAAACCAGCTCCTATGAATAATTTACTGCAACTGGCAACCCACTTCAGCTCTGAAGTCTTTATAAAGTCTGGTGGCTTTTCAAAGTTTAATAATAAACTTGAAGCCAAAAATCCCATTGCACTCCAAGTCAGTGGAATTTCAGTGTTACTTGCAATGGGGAATCACAGTTTGACCTTTTAGGGCAAACTTCTCAAGAGCAGAAGCTCTCCGTGACATCACTGAGAGGCCAAAGCTGTGCATTTGTGTCCAAGTAAGCAGAGCTCATTTGCCTTCCCCTGTACTCTACAGCATCATGGAGGGTTTGTGCAGATTTTACTTCATGTGGGTGTTTGAAATATTTTCACTGGGCAAAAAGAGTTGGTTGAGTTACCTGGGGTTTCATTTCTTTCACGGCAGATTTAGGGCATGTTCTGCACTGCGCCACTGCACCACAGCACGTGAGATTTGAGTGTCGCACCAAAATTACCCTTCCAGGCCTATGGGAAACCTGTCTGGCAGTCAAGTTGGTGATTTTTCAAAAGAGCAGCAGCACCTTTCAGTTTTCCAGGCCCTGACTGAGTGGCTGATCTGTACCAGCGAGGTCTGTCCCAGCCCTTTCGTCTGCTCTGTCTGGCCAGGCTGGACCGGAGCTGAAGTACGGGAGGGAATTGCATGGATCGTGCTTAGCATCATCCCCCTGTGTTAAACAGAGGCAACCAAAGGCTGTCAGAGGATCTTGAGCACCAGCCAGGAAGCATTTCCTACGTGCATGTGCTGGATTCCATATCCATTATCTCAGCTCTAACCCTCCGGAAATCACAAACTCCTATTTTCCGATTTTGAGCACTCCTGCTCAGCTCTGCTCTGTGCTGTGCTCTCTCCATGCCCCTGGCACGTGTGTGTGCTGTGCAGGGCTTCCCAGGGAGCACTTGCTGAGCGGAGCATGAACTCTGTGGCAGTGAGAGGGCTGTGCAAGTGATATTGCAAGATTACAGCTGAAAGCAGAATTTGTCTCGGAGGAGATGGGTGGAATAGGAGGGCAAAAAGACCCTTTGTTCTGAATGTAACAAGTGAGATCTCGGGGAGATTGTGACTCCAGGCATAAACTCTCAGTTTTCTCTTCCCTGCTGATTTGCTGCGTGAGATTGCATCAGGAGGGAGGGAGAGTCCTGGCATACCCCAAAAATGGGCAAGGGTAAGGCTTGGTCCAATGACAAATAAAGGATGAAGCTGCTTCTCCTTATTTCTGGAGTTGGTCTGAACACCAGTACTGAATACAGCTTTTGCAACATTGTAAGTTGTCCTGATAGTCAAGCAAATTTTTAGAAAAAGTTAAGCTTAGAATATTAACGAGAAAAAATAACATTCAGCAAACTCGGTCACTTGAAATGCAGGTGTGGAGAACATTTCAAACACTTAATTTTCCTTAATAGTTCCTAGTCATGATGATTTCTTTAGAATCCTGTGCAGCTCTCAACTACCTCTCATTTATGTTTTCATCTTTTACCTGGTTTTTTTTAGGTCAAATAAATGTTCTTCTTAAGAAAAAAATATTAATTGTTTAACAAAAATTAGTATGCCTTGATTAAACCTCACATTTTCACCTCATATGAAGATTTGGGGAACCATTTTATTGGTTTTAATTATGTGATACCAATCTCAGTTTGCTTGTCTTACTGTGAATAGTCAGAGAGATTATTGGGTGGAGCAAATAGAAATGAAGTGGTGGCCTTAGGACACTTCTAGGAAAATAAATCCAAGACAGCTACAGGATAATTGATCTTTTAGTTGGAAGATGCCAGTTTACAGACGTAAGACTGTTTGCAGGACAAGTTTCTCAGCAGATACTAAAAATACTGGAAAGAATTTACAAAGCTCCCACATTTTACAGTCTGGGGGAAGATGAGTGATGGAGAGATCAGTTATGAGGCTGCTCTTTGAGACCACAAAGGAGACTGAAGCAGAAGCCTTGTGGCAACACCTCTGCCATGCTTTGAGGGCAGCCCATGTGCCCAGGTGGGACATTGCTGTCACTTCAGTCATTTGCTGGCTGCAGACCTTTCGATTGATAACACACGGGTTTGTTTTGAAGCATTTCTTTCCCATCCTGTTAATCTGCTGTGAGCCCCAAGCTTGCAGAGGAAGTTTCCTGAGGTCACTGAACGCAGCTGGCCCTGCAGGGAGGGCAGGGAATGCAGGCAGCACCTGGCACCCCCAGAGCCAGCCTGTCCCTGTGTGAGTGGCACTCACGCAGCCTCGGAAAGCACCTGCTGGGAGAGTGCTTGAAGGAGAGGTGGCAGTGCCAAAGCTCGGGGCACACGCTGACTCCGAGACTTTGGGGATCACTGATCCTGCCCAGTTTTTTCCAGAGCTTCTCATTGACAGTTATCTGAATCCTTGCAGCTTCACTTTTTGAGAAGGGAAGTGCCTTTTGTGAAACTCAGCTGAGTTCCTGAACAGCAGTGCTCCCTGCCAGGTGCCCAGGAGACATGGTTGTACATCAATGCTGCTGTGGAGAGGAAAGGATGGGAAAGTGCTGCGGGCTAGAGCAGACTAATGAAATGTAAGGAGGCTTATTTTGTTACAGACCAAGGGAGTTGTTACCAGGTGCTTTGGTACCAATATCTAAGCAAGATTTTTCCTGGGAAAATGCAGTAGCTCCTCGGGGAGTTTGTGTGTGTGATGGTGATGTGAAAATGTGAGGTTGTTTTGCTAAGGAGCTGTGAGTGAATGCTTTGAATCAAACAAGGACTGCTGTGACATTTGCTGTTGTAGCTCAAATGAAAAGTCCAAGTTCTGAGTAAAATTTTCAAAGTTACCCCAGCAACTTACTAGTCCGTATTCAGTCATTTGGACTTCCAGGACAGTACTGCAGTGGTTGTTCAACAAATCACTGCCCTGAATTACTGCAGAATTTCTGTCCTGTTGTGTTGGTTGATGGTGATGTTTGCAGTAGTGTAGAATAAATGTGCTGGTAAATGCATTTCACCTGTATCTTTGGAAGTGTTTTAAACAAAAGTGCCTCAATTGTCCACTTTGTGCTGAAGTGGACTGCAAAAGGGCTCGTGTGCTTGTTGATGCACAAGCATCCTCCTCAAGAAGGACTGCTGTGACCATTTATCTCTTTAACAGCTTACTTAAATTACAAGTGCAAGTTGTGTTTTTATAGGGCTACAGGATGTTGAGGCACAAGCATGGCTGTAATCTTTAAGGCCATTTTTTACCTGAAGGTCAATTTAAAATATGTTCAGTGAAAAGACATAGATGTGCATGGCTAACCTGTTCATTATGAGAGGGTAATTCAGGTCATGTAACTCAGGTAATCTCCTACAGCCTGCTCCAGACAACTAATTTGTGCACCATCCTTAAACAAAAAAATCCCAAATCCTAACTACAAAAGAAACCCCAAATGAAAAAAAAAGAAAGTCAAAAAGTATTTTGGAAAATGCAAGTAATCAAATAGAAACAGGAATATATAGTATGAAACCAATTAAAGTATTTTTATTATATGAAATTGTTTAAAGGGAGGCTTTACCATGGTTTCATGGCTTTAGGTTTCAGACCAGAACAGTAATCAGTAGAGTCAGTAGATGATTCTGTTTTACCAAATGGATCTCCTTCCTTCATGCCAACAGAGTTATTTCTGTGTTCTCTCAGTGCAGGGACTGTTTCATCCTCAGGGTGGGGGAAGGAAGCCAGGGACTGACTGTAGGTTTCAAGGAAAGTTTTCTGGCCAAGTGCAACACAAACCAGTACCTCCCTATTGGCTAACATGCTGCTCAAATCGAATTTTTAGAGGTTGTGTGCTTTTGATGTGATTCCTCCAGTAGAAAAACACAGCAGTCAAGTTGCAAGGTTGTGCAATGTTTTCAGTTCTGAAGTGAAATAAAAAATTAATTTATCGTATGAGAAACTAGAATGTTTGTAGTGATAAATAGAACAGTTAAATATTGTCCATATTACTGGAGGAGCAAAGCAACATCTTGAAAGAGCCTTGCTGGACAGACTGCCACCCTACCAGGTTCTGGTTTAGTCTGAGGTTATTTTCACATGGCACTTAACGAGCTGAAAGGTGCCTTTCCCAACACTAGGTGAGAATTCAAGATTTCTCACCTCTTTTTCTAACTGGCCCACAATGAAAAATGAAGTGATATTAGCAGGTAGGCACTCTTAATTAGCAACCTGCTAATTAAATCTGTTAAGCATAATTGTGTTTGATTGTTCTACTTCTGTACAGTTCTGCCATCCAGCAGCACTGAGTAGTTCCTCCAGGCAGAGCCATCACTCTGCTGCTGCCCAGAAATGGCTCAGACTGAACCATCTCTGCTTTCCCAGCAGGAGCAGCTGGTGCAGCTGGAGTGTGAGCTGGGTGTGCTGGGTCTGGGAAGGGGAAATGATTCCTTGGTGGAGCTGGGCGTGCTGGGTCCAGGAAGGGAAATGATTCCCTGCTGGAGCTGGAGTGTGAGCTGGGTGTGCTGGGTCTGGGAAGGGGAAATGATTCCTTGGTGGAGCTGGGCGTGCTGGGTCCAGGAAGGGAAATGATTCCCTGCTGGAGCTGGAGTGTGAGCTGGGTGTGCTGGGTCTGGGAAGGGGAAATGATTCCTTGGTGGAGCTGGGCGTGCTGGGTCCAGGAAGGGAAATGATTCCCTGCTGGAGCTGGAGTGTGAGCTGGGTGTGCTGGGTCTGGGAAGGGGAAATAATTCCCTGCAGCTCAGGCCCTGCTGAGGAAGGCTGAGGTGTCTGAGCTCACAGAAACAGCTCAGCCCCGGGGCTTTGCAGGCTTTGCTTCCTCTGGGCAGACCCTGAGCTCCAGCCTGCACTGCTCAGAGTTACAGCCAAGCCTGCTCGTTTGTTTCCAGTGACTGATGGGTATCATTTATTTTCTTGTATCATGTTTTCTGTGGTGACAACGTGCTGAAATGAAACATCTCTTCCTATTAGTTAAAAGAACTGCCAGTTTCCCTCTCTGTTTTCTAGTAGTAATTTCAGGTAAGAGGTAAATGAGCTGCAAGAAAGAGTTCATCTGTGGAGTGTCCTAACAATCCCCTTTAAAGATCATCTTGCTCTTACAGCCTTGCTCTCTCACTGCCTCAGTCTCTCTCAAAAAAAAAAAAAACATCTAAATAGATCATAAACATGTCTCAAATAGTTGCTCTTGGCCTGTCTAGAAAGTACTTTCTAAATGTTTATTGTTTTTCTAAGGCATCAGTTTTGTTTGCAGGAGTGTTAATAACCTGAGCTGTGGATGGAGTATGATCTGTTAGTGTGCCCAGAGCTCTTGCAGTTCACTTCCATCATCCCCATCCCTTCTGGAAATGTGCTCTGCAAGGTCCTTTCATTACCCAGCTCTTGTCCTGGAGGCCATGACTGAACTATTCACCTTTTCTCTGTTATACCTTCTAAAACTTCAACTCACCTCACTGCAGCCAGCTCAGGCCCGTTATCACTTCTGTGGGGTGAAAGCAATGCAACTTCATTAAGGGGGGCAAAACCTTGGATTTGTCTAAACCATTAATGGTAACTTAATTAACTTCTGTGTAGCTCTGTGGGTTTACATCTGGCCTGGCAGTGTTACAGGAGGGTAAAGAGGGGACACAGTCGTGCCCAAAACACCACCATTTGTTTTATTTGTTTTGATTGTATTCAATCCCTGCACTGACTGCTTTCAGCATTCCTTCCATTTTTTTTATTTTTCTTTCGCATGAAGCTCCTAAATCTCTCCTCAGACCTGGCTTGTTCTGCTTTTTCGTTTCCTCTCCTGTTTAGCAGAGTTTTCACCAATAAGAACGCTCACATATAAAACTATTCACAGCATCAACAATAAACAAATACCAGGAAATTCTGGGAACAGAAAAGATTCCCAAATACACACCGAATAATTTCCATCTTCCTTTTGTCACAGGCAAATAGAATAGCTCCAGTGAATGACAGGGGCATTAATCTGTTGCTTCTGTCCACTTCTGTCTGTTGTGATTCTGCTGCCACTGAGCTAGCAGACTTAACACTTACAGCATGATGTTTCCATTTCACCTTTCTCATGGTCCTTCCAAAAAAAAGGTCTGATTTTGGCAAAATAAATCCTGTTTGTGGTTAGCAAACAGGCAATCCTGGCATAGTCCTGTGCTACCTTCCTGGGCTTCTGTGTAACCTGCTAATCTTCGAGAGGCCTATCCCCTCCATGTGGCAAGCTCACCTTCCCTCCCCTTCTTCTTCTTTCTTCTAGAGAAACCTCCCACATGTCTTTGTAGTCAAACCGAGTAGAAGGAATTAGTGTAACATGAGAAACTCATGTCTTTGGTCCCAGGTGTAATCCCTGAGGCCTTTGAGGGCACTCCTGTGCTAGAAATGCAGAGCAGCCAGTGTCTGTGCCTGTTCCAGTCTCCGTGTCTGTGTGTATTGACATATAAAAAGTAAAAGGAGAACAAATGCCCTGATACGTGGCCGTTCTGTTCTCTCTTCTGCCTGGATCTGTCACCAGTTGCTAATATTTTTTTACTGTATGCAGTAGCTGCTTCAAGTGTGGGGTTTAGCATTTGTTTGTAGAAAATCTTCTGTTATCTTTCTTTCTGTCCTATAAAAGATTGATATTGAAATGCTCTGAGCTCCTGTGCTGCTGTTCTCTTTTTTTACCTCTCCAGTGAGGTATTTTCCTCAGATGAAATAGTCTAATCAGAGCTGCTGGCCATATTCCAGCCACTCCCAGGGGGTAGATCTTGCTCTTTGAAGACCCTCAGTATGGCCAGAGAAAACAGAAGTAAAAAGGCACATGATGAGACAAGAATCAGTTGTATTCGCATATTTCCTCTTAAGTACTTAACACTTGTTGATAACAATGAGCAATTAATTGTTAATTTAGGCCAACTTTTAAAATGTTGTGTTGCCTCCTGCATGAAAGGAAATAATTTAAAAGCCACTATGGGGTCGGCCTACTGCTATTCAGCGTATTTATCTTTGCCATTAGCTTTTGGGTAAAAGTGCTGCTTCTGTGTAGAGGCCACAAATCTTGTTTGTGCTTCCTGTTGCAGAATGTTTATTACACAAGCAGTCAGCAGCTCCACGTAGGTGTTCTGAGCCCCACCATCGACGATGATGACAACAGATGCCTGGTGGATGTGAACAGCAGGCCCAGGCTCATTGAATGCAATTATGCCAAAGCCAAGAGAATGAAGCTTTACTGGCAATTTACTCAGGTAATTCTTACCCAGCAGACATTTTGGGAAGTTTTAAAGCTCTTGTTTCGTGTCTGAAGTGTGAGTGATCTGTTTACTGACAGAACTGCACCAGATTCATCCCGGCTTTCTTTGCACAGAACCGGGAAGCTGGTGTTTGGATTTGATCCCAATGTCAGCTACTTCAGGAGGGTACAAAACTCATATTATATTTGCTGAGTTCACCATGAATAACTTGTTTCTAAGGCAGAGTACAGTTATGGGGGGGAAAAAAACGGGTTATTTCAGTGGAGTCAAATGCAAAGTAACCTATTTAGGAACAAGGAACAGAAATCTTTTTGTTTGTTTTTTTTTTTTTCAAAAGTAGCAACTCAGAAAAGGGGGTAATGAGTCATTGGTGGTAACAGCCTCATAATGAGCTGGTTCTGCAGTTTCTTCCTTAGAAAGGCCAATGTTTTTATGCACGAGTGTGAGAGATGCAGAAAGAGGCTCAAGGACAGGCTAAGAGGTGCTTCCACAGTGATGAGAGTGCTGGCAGGACACCGAGTCCAGGCCTGGTGTCCGCCTTCATAACTCATTTAGAAACATCAGGGAGAACTGGAAAGACACCACAAACGTTCTGGGGTGGAAAAGAGGCTCTGCTACATAACCCTTGTGGAGATCACTCTGGTTTAGCTAAGAGGAAATGGCAAGTGACTCAAGGCATCTCCACAGAGGGATAGAGGGAATTCTGGAGACAAAACAGGGTCCCGTGGTTGGAAGCTAAACACAGTCACATTGGGTTTTTCAAAGATGAGTTTTTCCTAAGGTGAGTTTAACACAATGGAACGTTGCCATGTCAGGTACTGGCACGCTGGTGAATCAATGAAATCAAATTACATTATTTTCAAAACCAAGTGCATGATTTAGCTGCTGGAGGAAATGTCACAGCTAGTGTGAATTTCCCTGGTCTCACAGCTGCTCCTCTGCAGTTTCAAGTCAACGAATCTAGCTGGGTGCTCCATCCCACAGGCTGAGGCTCACCATTCAGGTAATTTTTTTCCTGCATTTAATTTTTCTGTAATATCCGTGTGGGTTTGCAAATATCTTTTCTGTCAGCTCAATAATTTCTTTAACAGCCATTATCCCTATATTTTAGGACCTTCTTAATACAGTTTAGCATCAGTCTTGGTGGAGAGGGCATCTGGACACTAATCAGTAAAGCATAATATTAGCTTATTTTGTATTTGTACTTGAAAATCATCCAGGTTTCAAGCAGCAGATCTCAAATCCCTAAATTGGCTCCTCAAGGGCAAAGTTTTAATTATGTCTTCACACAAATTTTAACACAAGTCTTGTCATGAGGGGGGCCTCACTGTATCCATCTCTGCACTTGATTTTTTGTGCCATTTCTAAAAAGTATAATTAACATTGAGGAGTATTTCAGTAATATTTTAGCATGGTCCACCTCTCCAGTGATTGCTCTGTATACCCCAAAGTTGTGGTGGCAATTAATGGTTTCTACTCCAGGATACTGCTGCTATTTCATAACGCTGATTCTGTTAGATCTCACTGGGGGGGCAGCAGGAGAAGGCCTTGATAACTCAGCTATTTAAAGCTTTAAAAATGGGATTTAGCAGCATTAGGTTTGTTGCAATGTCATGTTCCAGATACAATCTCTCAGTGAAGGTGCAGCACTGGTAAACCTGACTCTATGGATTCTATCTCCTTCTACAAAGGAACTTCTCCCCAGGAGAAGTGAAAACTAATTAGTTGTTTCTTCATGATGAACTAAGAGACCAATGAAATCATTAAAGTTTTCTGTTTAAAAAGGATTTTTTTATACCCAATACAATTAAAATGTCATTGTTGCTCAATATACTGCCTGGTACCCAGCCCTGGGCGTGTTCTGTGAGGTAGAAGAAAGTTAACGAATGTAATCAAGACTTGCCAAGATCAGTTGATGAACTCCATTTGAAATGCTCCCATTTAGTCTGGTGAAAAGATGTGTCTGTCTGAATGTCTTGGAAGCTTTCTCTCTGAAAAGAGACTTTTATTTCTTTTCCATATTGTGCAGTGAGCAGAACTACTGTGAGTATTGGGACTGTAAGCATTGATGCTTATGTAGTCTTGAGATTTGTGAACTGTTAATTGCAGTGTAGATGATGGTTGTAGCTTTTTGTAGCATTTTCCTTTAGCTGCGAGGATGCTTTGACTTCTCTGAATTCTCGAGCCCTTCCATGAGCATGGCTGATGGTACAGGTAAGTGAAAATACAGCAGTGCAAGTGGAGAATTGGCTCGGAAGGGGGATAGAAAGCAGACCGGCCACCCAAAGCAGGATAAACCAATTGAACTTGATTTCCCTGGTCAGCACAAAAATCAGTATTTTCCCTGCTTTACAGATATTTATGTTAAATTGGTTTGAATGAGGGAACACTATAATCTGAGAGGCCCCCCAACAGTCTGTGGTGGGACATGGACAGCAGTCTCGTTGATAGAAAACTGTAGAGCTTTTTTTTTTTAAAAAAAAATATTCTTCAGGTAACATTTTCCTCCTCCTTTGTACTATGTAATGATGAGCAAATTCCAGGTGACCAAAGTAGAAAATGGGATTATCCTAAATTAGGGGACTCCTTGTTTCTGTAGATCTATTAAGGAATTATTTAATCAATTAATGAGTTATTAAGTCACAATTATTAGATCAGAAGTGTGTACATATATATATACATATATATATATATATGCTTGTGCTTATATATCAAACTTGATTTCTTTTTTTTAATTTCTCTTTTACTTCGGTTTGAAAATTTTAAATTCCCCAGCTATCTTCAGTTGCAGGCAGATGGAGTCAGGCAGCCAGATACCCACTGCTACCTTATGGACGAAATTGTGCTTTGATGGGCAGGCAGGTGGAGGAATCACTGCCCTGCTCTCTCTGTCCTGTACAGAAATTTGCATTGAGCATTCCAAGCTCGTAGGAAGTGTTTGTGTAATCAGGAGCTATCTGAGCACAGTGCCATGCTCCACAGTTTTGTACAGCTGCCAAATGCAATGAGACCCAGTAAAATGTAGGCTTTGGTGGCATTCTTGCTTCCAAAGCTTCTTCTAGTGTTTATAACTGTAATTACATCAAATTATGTAAATTAACCCAGAAAAGACTCCCATCAACTGGGTAGTGTTCAAGAATTTTATTGTTCAGGCTGTTTGTCAAGTCTTCTCTTAGGGAAGTGTTTATTTTGGAAATACTTTTATGTTGGAAAGTCTTCTAGGTGTTTGACAGCTCACCCAGTTCAGTCTGTCTCACCACTTTGTCATTTAATCAGAACAAAATTAGAGCTTGTAGCAAAAAAATGGTAATTAATTTGAAATTAGATAAGGCAGGGAGGATAGAGGCAAGAATTACATGGTAGTAAAGGTTGGAATTTTACTAAAATATGACTTGAAACATGATCTCAAGGAAGCTGCTTTGGCATCATGAAGCACGAGGAAAGCAAAAACTCTGGCTGGAGCTGGTTTTGGCGAGGAGCAGGTGCAGCCACTGCTGGCAGCAGCACTGGAACCGAGTGCTGGCACGAATCCCCAGCTCAGCAGCACCTGGCCCTGGCCCCGAGCTCAGGGCAGCTGCTGGGGCTGCTGCAGGGATGCTCTTCATGGGCTGGTGGGGGCAGAGAAGGGGCTGTGGGATGTGGGACATGGGGCCAGAGCACCTGCCCAGGTGAGGCCCCAGGACATCTGCTGGTAGCAACCGCTGTGGCCAGCCCAGGTCTCTGGGATGATCCAGTTTGTTCACGTTCTGGAGAAGCAGTACATCCTCAGAGCTGCAATAGGGTTTGGCGGAGAGCAAATCCCAAATTTTGGGAATTTAAGAAGTCTCTCGGTGTCTAGTCTGATTACTCAGGTTTATTGCTGGTGCTCTGCAAGTGAAATCAGTCTTTACACAGCTCACCTGGGCAGCAGCTCAGCCAGAAAGTTCACTTACCTCCTTAGGGCTCCTCCAGAGGCATAGCAAAGGCAAAAGGAGGGAGTTGCTCTGTAGTTACTCTTTATCTTGAATTATCTTCTTGTTTCTGTTCAGGTGGACTGGAGTGTGACTTCTCCATTCTAACCAGATGAGCCATGCTCTCACTTTGGCTCTTGTTAGAAATGTCTCAGGGGAGGGCTCTGTGTAAAAAGAGGCAAAAGAGAAGACACCAGGCTGAGCTAAAAACTTAGGATTAATCATTTACAGCTGTTCCATACTTAGTTAATTTTAAGTGATTCAGCATCCAGTGGGGTTGCCATAGGAAGGTAGGAAGAGTCTGCATCTCTAGGATAGACACTCACCAAGTCCTTCATGGGAGGGAGAGGATGTGCAGGGGAATGAGGGAACGCTACAAACTGAGAGCCCTCCCACAGCTTGTTATGGGGCCTCTCAGATTATAGTGTTCCCTCATTCAAACCAATTTAACATAAATATCTGTAAAGCAGGGAAAATACTGATTTTTGTGCTGACCAGGGAAATCAAGTTCAATTGGTTTATCCTGCTTTGGGTGGCCAGTGGTGTCTCAGCACTGCCCTGGTCCCATATCCTCTGATAACATTGCTTTTGTGTGGTGTGGAGAATTGTGATTCTAGTCCCTGCTGCAGGGTTCCACAGGATGTCTTCCCATTCATAAATGTTTGCAGGGGGTGGTTTATGCTGTCCCCACAAACTGTAAATAGAATTGGTTGCTGACAGCTATAGTTACAATTTGTATTTTGTAAATATCTAGCAGGAATTGCTTTGGAAGGAAAAGGGAAGACATGAAAGCAAATTAATTATTGAGTTGTTACAGGTATTCCACAGATAAATACGATGGTTTAGATCTCATTTAAATAGGTATTAGGCAGTAGATAAGGAGATATTCTGTTTAGCTGTATAAAGAAAGAATAGACCTTAAAATTACTGAATTTACATCTCATTCCTCCTGCAGAGTTTGGCCTTTCAGTTCCTCTTAGCACCTTTATCTAGTGCAGTAAAGGCTATGCAGTCCTGCATTACCTGTGCAGTCCTGCATTACCCACCCCACAGCCCAGAGGAGTGGAGGAGCGCGGGCTGGGTGGCAGGATTGGACTGGGGGGCTGGGAAGCCAGCAGAGATCTCTGCAGGAATTTCAGGTGCTTTCCTTGAGTACACAGAGTGCAGCAGCAGAGCCCAGCACCGTTGAACAGCAGCGTGGTTCCAGTGTCCACTCCTGTGTCCATTGCTGCGTCCATCCCCCCGTTAGCCAAGGGTCAGCGCACGAGAGGCGCTCAGCTCAGCAGGGCTCTGTGTCCCGGGGAACAGTGGCCCCCATCAGCTTCATCAGATCCTTCCATTACAAGAGGCACAGGCTGGGGAAGCAGCATCATTCATTTCTCAGGAGCTTGGATTTACGCGGTATTTCTAACCACAAAGGCTGCAAATACTCCCAATATGTCTTTGTAGTTTAAGACATGCTGTACTGCTCTGGAGCTCTCTAATTAGGCAGAGCTGTTTGCCTGGCAGCTCAGAACAGAAAGGGATTGTGATCCTGTTGAAGGAGATACAGACTTTGATCCTGCAGGAGAAATATAAAGAAAAACAGAACCTAATTACTCAATTAAATGAGCCAATAGAGCAGGTTAAGCCCTGTATTTTTAGTGAGGCCATCAGGTTTTGAAGTAAGCAGTGTTGCCAAGGGTGAAGGTTTGAACCTCAGACACACAAAAGCACTTCTACAAAGCCCAGGGGCCCCCGTCCAGTGGTGGTGTAGGGGTCCAGTACATCAGCAGCATTTCTATATTTAGATATTCTTTGCCCATTTTTGCTCAAATATTACCCCAGTTCGCCTGTACTTAATATTTTAACTAACTGGATAACTGCACAAGGTGTTATAGCTGGAGGACAAGGAAGCTGAGCCACTGTTCTGCTTAGACATGAAAAAGTGATAGTTAATGTTTCAATTTTCATTTTGCTCCAGTAAATTTGTCCCTAAGTCATGCGTAACTTAATATTCTTGTCATATTTTAATATGACAATATTAATTTAAAAAAAGGTGTATTAAAATATTTCTTTTTTATTCACCACGTCCTGCCATGTGTTACTGTAAGCCTATAAACATTTTAGTACCGTTTATGCAGAATGGAATTGAGAAGTACAAAAATCTGAATGCATATGGGCTTTCTCCAGTTTGAATACTTGACTTCAACTTAAATATGAAAATGTATATGCAAAAAAACAAACACATAAGTATTAAATAGAAATATTACTATACACTATTGTGTTTTAACAACTGATGTTAGATTTTCTTGGCAATTATTGCTGTTCCTAGTGGTAACCAAAACTTCATTGTATCAGTTTAGTCTTCTATTTGGGGTAATTTTCTAGTAGCAAGTTTTAATCTTTGCAAATTGGGTGCAGAACCTGCCAGCTAGAAAGTTTGTGTGAAATACAGCAGTCAAACGAGCTTTTAGTGGGTGCATTTCAATTTTTTCCTAGCATATCACATTATGCAGTATTTACTCTCCTGAGGACTACATTTAAGCTCCAAAGACACTTGTGCTGAATTAATTTAGAAGAAAGTTAACACATACCCGTGTTTTTCCTTCAAAACAGATACCCTATTTGCATATTTTAGCATCTAATTTGAAATGCCACATTTATTTACAAAGAAATCATTTGTTCTAGTTGCACATGACTCTCCCTGATTTCAGCTGTCCGGGTAGGCTGCATCCCAAACCCGCAGGTGACAGCTGCTGGTGAGGCCCTGCAGGGCCCTGTTGTGGCAGAACAGTCCAGATCCAGGAGGTTTCCTGCAGCCCCAGTGAGATCCAGTACTTACCAAATGAGGGGTCTGGGCTCAGGAGCTCTTAGCTCTGCTTTTGGTTCCTCCTCTGCATCACTGCACCTGTCGCTGCTTGGGTGCTGCATTCCTCAGCCGTGGGAGGGACTGGAGGAGTTTCTCTGTTCTTGTTTCCAACTTCACGGCTGAAAACAAAACTCTGTCCTGAGCAGGTCAGTAAAAGTTGCATCTTTAATCCCAATGGAGACCAAAGCAGTATGGATGTAAGCAAGGTTTGGCTGCCAAGCAACTGTCTACAGTCTGAGAGGAGAGGATGAGAAAAATATTCCCTTGGAAGTCAAATTGGGATGAAAAAATTGACAAGAAAAGAGGGTTTGTTATTCAGTGAAATCATCAGGCCATCAAGCCTGGGGTCCTGAACACAACAGTGATGTCACTCAGTATACCAGACATAAAAAATACATTATTTTCATTACTGTCTGAGTAAACTGGGCAAGGTTTGTGCTGCAGCAGCAAGGACATTCCTTTCCCTGTATCAGTTATAATCCGATTTGTGTGGTTAGTAGGGAAAAAGCCATTTTCAATAACTAGACACTGTGATCAGAGTCCCAAAGAGCCCAGCCGAAATTCCCATGTTAGAATATGCAGATCAATTGAAATACTGGTGCAAATTCATTTCCTAATTTTCTTCACTTGGCACTCAATTTATTTCTTAGTCTCTAGAGACTGGTTTAATCATAAGCATATAATGATAATGGAAGTAGTTCAGTTTCTGGGTTAAAATGCATTAAGCCTCCTTAGTATGGAGCATTCAGATTAGAAAAGTTAGATTAATTGGATACAACACACACACAAAAGAAATGGAATTGTTGTTCAGTATTTTTGTTTTCCAGGGGAGTTATTTCTCACAAAGAGAAGGAATGGGGCAGTGAGGTGCTCCTGGGCATGCACTGCAGGTGCAGGCTCTGGTTGTGTCCACGTTTTGGCCCCTCACTACCAGTGAGACACTGAGAGGCTGGAATGTGTCCAGGGAAGGGCAGCGGAGCTGGGGAAGGGTCTGGAGCCCAAGGCTGAGGGAGCTGGGGGTGTTTGCCTGGAGAAAAGGGGTCTCGGGGGGGCCTTATTCCTCTGTGTGAAAGGAGGCTGAAACCAGGTGGGTGTTGGTCTCTTTTCCCCGTGATAGGATGAGAGGAAATGGCCTCTGGTTGTGCCAGGGAGGTTTAGATTGGATATCAGGAATAATTTCTTCACCGGAAGGGTTGTTAAGCATGGGCACAGGCTGCCCAGGGCAGAGGTGGAGTCACCATTCCTGGAGGTATTTAACAGACGTGTAGAAGTGGTACTTAGAGAGAGGGTCTGGTTTGTTCAGGACTCGATAGTGTTGAATTAATGGTTGAACTCAGTGATCTGAAACGTCTTTTGCCACCTAAACACCTCCGTGATTCCATATACCAAAATGATGTTACTTCAAAAGCAAACACAAAGCAAAACCTGCGAATACACAATTTGCCACATCAGAGATCACAAAATTAATTAACGAGATTAATTACCTCATCTAGAAGACTGCCCCAGGCAATGGTCAGTGCTTGCTGTCTGACAGAAATGAGCTCTGTTCTGAGGCAGCAGTTCATGGTGAGACCAGGAGGAGGATTCCCCTCTTGACCCAGGTGTGCTCTCTGCGAGGAGATTGAGGCTTGATTTGTGTCCATGATCATCTCAGGATGCCTACAAAGAGCAGAGTTACCAGCACTCTTCAAATTAACGCAGCCCCTCAAAAACATCCAGTCACTGAACATTGCTGTCTGACACAATGAACTCAACAGGTTTCCTATACCCTTATAAATCACAATAGTTGTCGTAAATTTTTAGTCTAACACTCCTTTTTTCCTTAGAAATTTTGTTTACCAAACACTCCTTTTTTCCTTAGAAATTTTGTTTACCAGTTTCTCACTGCTGTTCACAGGTATTCATACTTTTAAACACTAAAGGAAGATCCCACTAATTTTCATTCCCATCCTAAGCAAAGTCCTGTTTTTATTTCATGTTACTATTTTGTAATTCCCCACCATCTGAATATTCCATCACACTTCAAAACATCTTTGTTGCCTTTTTTTTGTCTTACACTTTAAACATCTTGAAGCAAGCCTAGATCAAGGCAGATAAATCAAGCCTGAGTTGTTTGCAGAAATCATTTATATGTAATCTCAGAATGAAAGAGAAAAAGGTAACTTTTCTGAGCTTTTCACAAAATGCATTGGTAAAACATGCAAAGAAAGCAAATATCTCCAGTAGTCCTGTCTTTTTCCTGATTGTATCAAAATACAGTTTCACTACACAGGAAGCTACTGCTTGGCACAATCAACGAAAAGAGAGATTGGAAAAAAATCTGAGTTTTAGTTAGAGAATAATTACCCTGCAGAAAACACTGGACAAAGCATTAACTTTGGATATTTTCTATAGGTCAAGTCTCATGCAAGACTCCAGAGGTGTTTGAAACACAGAATTTACCTCTATCCATCTCTTCTCCTGGGAGAGGGATTATTAAATGTAGCAGTTTCAGTTGCTGTTGTGCACTTACATAGGTTAGAAACACATCTTAAATTCCAATTTAGAACTTCAGAGAACCCAAATTTGGAGCACTGAATAGCCAGTGACTGCTCAGTATGGCATTTACAGTTTTCTGAATGTTACCAAGCCAGACAGCAGGAAGTATAGGGCAGAGGAAGACACGTGAGAGACAATTATGAACCTCATCCCCTTTGGTGGTGAGGAAAACAAAATCCGAAATATCAACCTGTGAATCATCCCTCACCAACACGCATTGCTGGAGCTTACTCCTTTAAGTTTATCAGTTCTCAAAGAGGCAATTTATTTCTGAGTCACCTGTGGTGTTCCTGGTTGCTCAGGACAGCTGTGGTCAGAGGAGCCAGGCACATCATCCTCACCAGCACAGCCTGAGCCCTGTTTTTCCTTTTCCACAGAGGACTTGCTTGGTGAGCCTGGCTCTCAGAGATCAATTTAACATCATCATCTGGATGTGCTGCCCAGTAAAACCCAAACCCTGTGTTCAGCTGTGAACTCTGCATTCAGCCATAATGATCAGGGCTGTGGATGGATAAAGGACTCCCCTTTTAATCTGCTTTCCACACTGCCACACCCACACCCCCTCCCTGGAAACACAGGTCAAGAATTAATTTCAAAAATCATCCTGTGTACCTACAATACTTGTTTCTGTAGATGTTTTTCTAGCATATCAGGAAGATTTTCCTGGCCACTGCTGATACGATAATAATTCATGTTTAGCTTCTGAAAAATACCTCTAGTCTGGCTAATGTATTCTACTCCAAAACCTCCTTTCATTTTCGTAGTCCTATCCCAATTTTCTGTAGTAAAACCCTTTTCCACCTATCACATCCTGAAGAGCTTCTTAGTATTTCAGTGAAGGCTTGAATTAAACTATTTTCAAGGTATTATTTTCTTAATCTTGCTATTAACAGGACTGCAATCTGTTACAAATCAGGGATAAAATTTGATATAGAGACATATTAGTGATAGGTCTAAATCCACGTATTCCATTTCTGATTTTTATGCTGTATCTCTGTAATTTCTTTTCTATTCCACTTACATTCTCTGTGTGAAACTACATTTCTTTGTGCCAGGTTTAATTGCTTTTATTTTAATACTTTAATTAGTGGTATTGTGTATTTCTATGTCCTGGAAGGAGTAAGCAAATCAGACCATCCAATCTAGAGTAAACAAAACAGAAAATTATTGCCCGCACCACTAGTTACTAAATCCTAGTCTGGACATTCAGATGAGGCTGCATCTTTGGATTTGTCACACCGGCAGTATTAAAAATTTGTTGCAGCATTATGAAAATTGAGCATTTATGATCATGTAAAACCTGAGCACTCACTCAGTTGTCCTGGGAGAGGAATGAGACAAAATTGTGCTGCAGACATTAAAGTGATGTAACTGTTGGCTGCTGTGTCTCATCCCACTGTCAGAGGAGGTTTCACAGAATTTACACACTGAGGACCAGCAAGTGGATGCAAAGTGCCTCGGTGGCTACCTGACAGCAGAACCTGAGTGCAGGAGGAGGGAAAACAAAATCCCTTTCTCCTTAAGAAATGGTTTGGCTGATCCCTCTTATATACCATTTAAGACTACATTGTACATAGTAATTAGTTTTGTTTGGTATTGGAAAAACAAATTCACATTTGAAGTGTGTCTTGTAAAAATTCTCATTTGCTTATCTACCCTGTAAATAAGATCTAAATAGTTGAACAGACAGCAATATATTTTTAATATAGAACCCTGCTGTATATGATACTTCGTATACATAAAAGCACTTAAATGCACCTTATTTTCACAGTAGTCATATCAAACATATCAGGAAGCACATGCCTTTGGATAAAAGTAGCTAACAATATACTTCAATGAGAAATGTTTCAGTTAAAATAGTTCAAATCAATTGAAGAAAGATTTGAACGACAGAAGTTATGTTATAGAGCCTGCTTTACTTACAGCACGCCTGTTTGACAAAGAGTTGGAAAATTTGTCCTACTGCTTTGGATTCAAGAAGGAGTTAATCAGTTACCTCTATATTATATATGCCTATATCCTTTATACAGCTATAAAGCAGAAAATTTAAACTAAGTAACATCATCCAGTATTTCCAGTCAGTGGGCAATACTGAAAATACATTAATTACTGTATGAGATAAATTATTCCCTTCATCCCGTGAACACTTTCTTACTGCAGCAACATCCTTACAGAAGCAAATCACACAGAGGGAAAAACACCTTGTAAAATTGGAGTAATTTTCTTTAGGATTAGATCTGGTGTACTAAGAGTCACTGAAAATTTACCCCCAGGATTCTGGGGAAATGCATGAGGAAATCAAGCGTTCTGTTTGGCGTGGAGATTGTCTCATGTACCTCACCATCATTCTTTGATTCAAATGTATCGAAGCAACAGCCAAGATTAGAGTTTCTGCCTCAAAGGCAGAGCGAACATGTAAATATTTGAGGTCACTGATTGAGGTCCAAATAGAAAATTAATAGACTAGAGAATATAACAATCTATACAGGATATGTGATATGAGGCTGGATATACTTATTAACCTTTTCAGACCTTTTCCTGAAATACCCATGTTTAGGCAAGCAGGTAAGAGCACAGCTTTCTCTCTTTTAGGTAGAATAACATGAGCTTTAATGTGATGAGCAAAAAGCAGGTTTAAACTCCGTAAGGAGAAGTGTTCACTTCAGAGTAACTCCTTAAAAATAGCTGTCAGCCTGATTTTCAGTAATGCTGCCAACCTCCAGTGCTCGTTTAACATCCCTCGCTTCCACGAGTGATCTTTTAAAGTGGTCAGGTTTGGTAACTGTGCGTCCACCACCCCAATAAACCAAGACAAACCCCGTAGAACAGTTCAGCAAAGACTGTCAAATTGCTTTGCACTACTTGGTACTGCAGGGGTTTGCAGGCACATCAAGTGGTGTTCCTAATGCCATATTATTGGATAAATCCTGCTTTAGTGAGAGGCTGGGAAGGAAAGCCCTTACACAGAGTAGAAATGCAGAAAGCACAGTAACTCTAAAGGAAGCCAAAAGCATTGCTTTCCACTGTGTACCAGGATGCTGAAATGAGACACAGTTCACATCCCAAGTACACTTATGAAGCACTCGATCCATTTGCTGTGTGTCTGAGTACCAGCAGGAGCTGAGGACATTTGTGCTGCTCCCAGGAATTGCTTCAATTTGCTTTGCAAAAACCCTGCAGTTTGCAGTCAAACCTGTTAGAGCTGACACGTTCAGTCTGTTTTTTACAGAGGAGGTGGCCTGGATGCTTATTTGTCCTCTTGAGACTTCTGCTGCCATTGAGCTGCCTCTCACCATCAGTGATCTTAATCCTTATTCTGTTCAGTTGCGCAGAATTCCTCTTGAAACTTGTTCCAGCCTACAGAATTATGCTTTGTGTCTCATGATTAAAGACATTACCCAAGGCTATCAATTTTTTGCCTTTAAATTGGAAAGTAGATGTCTTGCCTAGACAGGGGAAAGGAACCCAGATGGGCAACTCACCTTTCACTGAGCCTGAAGCGCAGTAACACAATAAACCCTTTTGCCAAGCGCATGGCAAACCCAGTTATGAGAGTTTGATGCAAGTTTGGCTAAATGCTTATTAAAAAAAAAATAGAGGTAAAAAATTATTAACTTGAAGGACACCTTTGCCTGCATTTGGCTTTAGGGTTCCAAATGCTAATTCTGATGACGGACTGCAGAAACCATTCAAGAATGCTGTCATTTGGAAGCCAAGCCAGTGAGAGGAGCAAAATACAGTGTCAGCTTTGAATGCCTCAGTGCTGCTGCTGACTTCTCCCACTGCAGTTACTCAGTTCATGTGCTTTAATCCTGACACAGCTCACCAGTTCAGGCCTTGCAACCTGTATTAGGTGTCCAAGCCTGGACGCCACCACTGTCCAGGCTTGTCTTGTGCATATGAAGGGGTGAAAACGAAAGCAGCAGAAAAATAACAGGCAAGTTTAAGGAAGTACCATACAAGCCTTCCTCCCTGTACTTCAGAGCAATTCTTTCATTTATTTGCCTGCTGAAAGGAACTAAAGCTGTGTACTCTGCATCCTCTCTGAGGGCTGAGGCAGTGGCTCTGCACTGGCCTTGCATCTCTTAGAAACAGAATAATTCAATTCCTACCAGGGCTTGAGCCTTCACATTTCTCTTTTGTGCTTAAAGAAAGCACATTTTGCTAAAAACATGTGTGCTCTCTACAACACTCAATTCACACATATTAGCCACTGCTTAGCTTTGGTGTCTCTTTTACATTCCGTACAGCAGCTCCCATGTACTCAGCAGGGTGGTTTTCAGCAGCCAATGCAGAGCACTTTCCACACATCAAAAAGAGCTTCCTTGGTTTTTTATCTCCCACTTCACTTGTTTCTGTTAAATAGAAGCCAGATTTCACATGAGGGCACATCAGAAAGAGTGAAGGAGCGTGAGGAGGCTTTTTAAATGTTTTTTTGGTGGTTTACTTGTTTTGTTTCTCCTTAGGAGTGGCTCACACTTTGTTTGTGTAGCTGCCTGTATTGAAGTGTTTCTCATGAATACATTCACTGTAACATCAACGTCTGCTCTACAAGATTTAGAATACAGAAAAAAACTGTTGTCTTCACTGCAAACATCCTCCTTCATCTACCCCCAAATCCACAAGGCATCTGGGCCCATTCAAATGGAAGAAACCCTTGACCGCTGAAACAAATGGGAATTAGGCAGAAAAATTCGAGCTCCACCTGGCAGTCTTTAAGTCTTAACGCTGTGCCTCAACGGAGTTCCAAGTGCCATGCTGCACAAAACCTGAGGGAAGGAATTCTGTTCCTTCCCTTATGCCAGTAAGTGAGAAATGACAGAAGCAGCCTAAGAGTACCGTGCACAGAGTCGTATCCCGAGTCCAGAAATCAGGCAAAAAATGAATCTGAACAAGTTGGTTTTCTAACAAGACAAAGTGGGACAACTTCCCTCAGCTTCCAGTGCAGGATCTGAGCTGAGGATGTCTCAGACACCGAAACTGGGATGAGGGACAACCAATAAATGCAAGATACAAAACTATTTTACATAAATAACAGCCACACAGGCTCCTCCAGCATCAGTTGAAAACACAAGGAAGTTAATCTCGATTTTGGGTTTGGGCAGAAACACCTGTGAGTTGTAACTCCCAATTCCCAGTTTAAGCACAGGGAGCTGACTCTGGCTGCCATGGAATACTGAGTCCATGCAGTGGAAAACTACACCCCACAGCTTTCATCCAGAATAGAAAGGCTGTGTTGTTCTAGAAGAAAACAAAGTAACTGTTCCTGTCACAATGAGAAAATTCCCCTTACCTTAGTTGTACATGTGAATAACCTGGTCCACAGCTCATTACATTAACTCGGAGGAAAAAAAGTATCCACCTCACTACAATGATCTCTAGAAGGCCAAAGTAACCAGGAGAGCAGGGGGATGAGAATGTCGGGGTGGATGTAGGGTGAGTGTCTGGATAAGAGAACCAATAGTATCTAATAAAGCTTTGACGGATTTTTCATCCCAGTTTCTTCAAATTCCTTGTTTGTCACGCAGTTTTATTGCTTTTTGGACAGTTCGGAGTTTATGCTCCCACCAGACACCCAAACTTAACTACTGTTATTAATACAAATGTCAATAACAGTTACACAGCAGTGGGAAAATACAGTTCGCTTAGAATTTCAGTACGAGGAGTATTAAAATGCCTCTGCAAGCCTGTCTGTCTACCAAAGTAATCAGTGGAAATTCTATCAAGGCTGCACATAGACCTACCAGGAGGATTTATGGGAGCCTCATGTTTGGAATTTTTGTGGATTGTTCTAGAAATTGTCACTCTCACCCAAAGCTATATTTAAGATGTGGAGCTTTCAAACCTAATTCTGTATTTCATTAGCCAGGCCCAAAAAATTACCTTAAGAGTCGCTTCTTAGAGAAAGTTCTTGCTGAGCGTTGCTAGGGGGGATAGGAGGGCACCCCCAGCCCTCTGTCTGAAAAAGCAGAACCTGTATGGAGTGGCAGAAGCTCCCCAGCCTGCTCTGACACTGCACACAGCCTTGCTGTAGGCTTTACGCCAACAGCCTTGTGATTATTGCCTGAATCTTTCCCAGTTATGACTTTATAATGCAAGGTATAACTCAGACTTGAACAAAAGTCCGAGGTGGGGGGGTTTTTGCATGGGGTTGGGTGTTTGTTTGGGTTTTTTAGAGCAACTATTTTTTCCCCAGGTGCAAATAAGCAATTTAAATGCTTCTCCTCCTTCCATATTTCAGATGTACTCATCTGTACTGACTCCATTCTTTCATTTGCAGATTAAGCCAGTAATTCTCTGCACAAGTCCAAAATACTTTAGAGAAAGCCACTTTCAGACTTCTGTGCAATTACTCTGCTCTGTTTATCTCTTGTATATCTTGGAAGAAACTTCCCAGACACTAATATGTACAAGTTATCTATTGACTTCCTTAGACAGGACAGAGGAGGAAAGAACCAACGGAAAACAGATTTAAAGGGGGAAAAATGTAATTTATGTCACCTGCATGACAATTTAATTGTAATTGAGGTCTACAGTAAGGTGTGTGATAGCAGTGATTTAAAGCTTGATGCACTTCAAAAGTGAAGCAGGGCTTTAATAAGGCAGCATTAAGCTGGGAATTGAACAGAATCAGGACTGAGGATTAGCAAGAAAAAAATATGAAAGACATTTCAGTATTAAAGGAGTAAACAATTCTTTGCATTTTATCCTTTATATAGCACACTCCTGGCCAAAATCCTGGTCCTCTGTTGCCTTATTTTGGTGTTCAGAAGTGCAGCGGTGCCACAAAATCAGGGAACTGAAGCAAGCAGGAAAGCTTTGGCTCATGGTTAAAATGCATGGCTAGAAACACAGCTCAATTCCAGAAATCCCATTTGCTGAAATGAGAACCAGGCAATTGAGACTACAGCAAACTGCGTCAGAGATTAAACCAGCCTGTGACAGAGGAACCTTCATTCCAAATCCAACATGGTGCTTATCTTGTCTCTAGCTGGAAAGGTTTTCACAGTAGACAGACACTGGAATGTTCTAGAATTTCTATTACCCCACAGTAGCAATGCAACAAATTCACAACGTTCAACACAAACCCTTCTTTTTCTTTTCTTTCCCACTCTTTAAAGGGAGGTCCTATCCAGAACCGAAAATCCAAGCGCTGCCTGGAACTGCAGGAAAACAATGAAAATGAATTTGGATTTCAGCTGGTCCTTCAGAAGTGCACGGGACAGCGCTGGTCCATAACAAACGTCCTGAGAAGCCTGGCATCCTAGCAGACTGAATTTTGTACCCATTTCTTTTGCTACTGTGTAGCAAGTACTGCATTGTCGCCTGCTGTACTGTATTCCCTCTGCTCCCCAAGCCCCCAGTTCCTTCTCTCCTCTTTTTTGTCTCTGATTTTATTTTGTGAGTGTGTGGAAATCGGGTTTGTGGACTGGCAATGAGACGTTTTTATTTCACAATGATGTTTTCACGACGTTTATAGAGACGCTGAATGACAGGTGGCGGGTGGGCTATCCTAAAATATTTTACAACTGTAAATAGGAAGCAAATGGAGGATATTTATAACTCAAACTTTTATTGAATAAAAAAGTCCAAACACTATCACTGTCTAGCTGTCTTCATGGAAATCCATTCGGGAGTTAAGTGCTGGTTTCACTGCTGTTATTAACCCAAGCCTGATCTCGGCATGTTGTTGCAGAGCATCAGAATTCTCTAGACTTGGGATAAAAAGTTCTGCCTGCACACCAATAGCTACAGTGAGGGAGGATTTTCTCCATTCTCCCTCTCCAGAGATCTCTCCAGGCCACTGCAGCTACTGAGGTGCAAATATGGGCAGAAGGTGTGGTGTGTGGAGGTGCATAATCTGGCCCCAAGTGTTTTCCCTCTCCAGTACCACGAAATAAAACCCCAGAGAGAACCCCAGGCTTCAAGTGAGGCAGAGGAGACAATTTATTAAAAAGAAGGGGAGAAAAGCAGCAGCTACTGGAAGAAAAATAAAATACAAACCCTGACATTTCTCAGTGGGTTGGCCTCCATTTCAGTGACTGAACTTTCCTTCCAGTTCTTCATTGTTCTTACAACTCCTTTTTTCCTTTTCTCAAATGCACATTCCCTGGCTGCCACGGACTTGGGTAAAAATGGCTCCATCGAAGAGAAAAAGGTTTGAATTCCCTCTGCCTTTTTCCCTGCCTTGAAGGAGGTGTGAATGCAATTCCGTAGCACTTCATCTCAGCTGAGACTGGTGAGGAGAGAAAATCCGATGAGGGAAACCAGAACACTGGGATTGCTGGAGTCTATTTCCAGCTGCTTTTATTTGCATGTAAATTCCTTCTCTTTTATTACTCTATTTGTTCTTTTTATTCTGTTTGCTACCTTAAGCAACAGTCCTAACCTGCTTTGGAGCTGGTTATGTGCCAGACAGGCTTTTACAGGCTGCCTTCACATTCAGGATCAGCTCACAGCATCATTTGCCGGGGCTGTTCAGCAAGCCTTGTGGTACATTAACTTTAGGTGCTCTAATTTCTGCTATATAGATTTACCACATGCATAGATGCATAGTTACCATACATCTGCTTGTCAGAGAGGAAAACTCTGAGCCAGCAACAGGAGAAGAGTCCCAGAGATGGAGATGGGCTGAACACCTGCGCTTCCACCGACTTTGGAGGCCCCTCAGCCCTTTTTGAGTAACAAACCTCCCAATAAAATTGGAATTAGAACGCGGAGCCGTTTTGAGCAGTCCCTACTTCAGCCATTCCAGATGAACGAGGAAGAAACTGCATGTTCAGATAAAGAAAAAGCACAGAACACATGCAGAGCAGCAGGAGATGAACTGAGCTTCCTTCCAGCAAAGATACCGAGGCTTCAGTGCATGGAGATGCAGCCATAAGGAAAAACCAAATGCTGTGGATCAAACCAGTCTCCTTTGGATTTCTTCTGGCTTGCTGCTGAGGGCCTTCACTTTTTGCTCTGGGGATGTTTTTATTTATGAGGACTAGAAGGAGATAACCTGGCAAAGACTTGAAAGGAAGGTGCTGAGCTCTGAACTGTTTTATTTCATACCCAAATGAGTATCCTGTGTCTAGAATGTGCCCAGAGAAACCTGGAGTGACTCCTGATCCCATTGCAGCAGCGTGCGGATGCTCACTGCCAAATGAAAAAAAAAACAACCAAGGAAAAACCACACCCAACTTAAGCGAACCTGATCATGGTCCCAAACCAGAGCCACGGAATGGTTAGGGTTGAGAGGGACCTGAAAGCCCTTCCAGTTCCACCCTTCACCACGGCCAGGGACACCTTCCACCAGACTGGGTTGCTCAAGCCCCATCCAGCCTGGCCCTGAACACTTCCAGGGATCCAGGGGCATCCACACATCTCTGGACAGCCTGTGCCAGGGCCTCACCACCCTCACAGGAAGGAAATCCTTGCATCTCTCTCACCCAAACATCCCCTCTTTCAGCTGGAGCCCCTGCTCCTTGTCCCAGCCCCTGTGCTCTGGGCTGTCCAGCCACACCTCCCTGCTACACCCCAGCTCCAAGGCTGGGGCTTCCCTTCATTCCCGTGGGAGCTGTGCTCAGGAACACTTCTGTTCAACAGCCTTACAGGGAATCCCTCTGGTGACTGTGGGTTTAAATTTGATTGCACTGCCATTCTAGTAACTACAGCAGAATTACCAAAATAAACATTTCGCTTGGGAAATCCCATAAACGTGGACTTGAAGCATTACTTTATACTGCAGCAATTTGGCTACGGATAAAATGTATGCATTATGATATGCTTTTCCCTTTGTTTTGTATCATAGAGCAAACATTTTATGTGATAACTCATAGTAAAAGGGAAAGGAATTTAAATCTGTGGGTAAGCCTACTAAAAGGGTACAGTAGGAATTATGAGTGTACATAAGCATCACCATTATTGTGCACCTTGTGAGACCTCAGGCCTCAGAACAGACTTTCTTTGCCATGCCTCTTAGAAAAACAGAACAGCACAAGCAGAACTGAAGGATGTGGCCACATTTCACTCTTAGTTGTGAACTGCCTCATCACCACTTTCTTTTTCAGCTGCACAGCAGTTACATAGATACAGGAGCACTGCCTCACACTATAAAAGACAAATAATCAGAAGTACAAAGTGGAAAATAAAACTCATCTTCACTTTCTGGAAAACTGTAGAACCTTATTCAACCATCAGTTGCCCCAAAAGGAAAATAATACTCCTTAGTATTCCCTAACTATAGTTGTTTGTATTTTAGGGGGTTTTAATTGTTATAAAGAGGAAAAGCGAGCAAAGAATACATTCCGGAAGTCATCTAACTCCTCAGCTGAGTATGGTCAGAGATGAAGATGACCAGAAATATCCAGTCAGCTCCCTCTTTCTCCTGCTGCTTGACATCTATTCCCATACATTTTGATCACTTTTGCTTGACAAATAACAGCAGTACATCTACCACATCTACCAGCTGATAAGGATATCCTGACAATTAAAGGAAACGTAACATTTCAAGAAACCCTAAGCCTTCTTCTTACTGTCCTTGCTTAAATATTTATGGACAGCATAGATCTTCTCAGGTATCCTTCACTTGTCCCAGGATATCACCTACAGCGGCTTCCCAAGGCTGAAAGAATTCCTGTGTCTTCTCAGCCCATCAGCACGTGGGGCAAGGCACCGGCAGCAAGGAGGAAAGAGGCTGTGCTGGTGACGTGAGGACAACATGCAGGAAAGAGCAGCTCCACATCCTGAGGGAGAAGGTGTCAGGGTTTGGCTTGTGTCAGAGATCCCTGAGTAATACTTCTGGAGATGGGCTGTGCAGGCTTCAGAAGAGATCCAGGTTCTAGGAATTTATTCTTTTCTTTGTTTATATGTTTATTTTTACAAAGCTCCAGGTACTCAGGGGCATGGATTACCAAGACCATACCTGTCCATTCCCAAGTGGAACTCTGACAGAAGAACTCGAGCCTATCCTTGCCTGCCTGATCTTTCCAGGCTTGCCAACATCTGGTGGGAATGACTGTGCAGAGCACGGGTTAGGATTGTCCTCTTTTGCGATGGACAAGGCAGGGGGTCTTTGTTTCATCTTTCTGAAAGACCAAAATTTAATCCTCCAACATCATGCCTCCTGTGTCTTTTCTAAAAAGAAGATAATCAGTCAAAACCCATCACTGAGCCTTTTTAGGTATGTTAATCAAGAGGTAGTTGCAAAATGATAATTAAGCCAGTAGCTGTCATATGTCATTTTATACTGGGTAGCACTGAATACTTACTTAGCTGGAGATATAAAGGGAAACAGATTTTAAGGTCATGCTTAAATAGATTGGACCACAATTTTGCTTACAGACCTAAATTCTGTATATTTGTGTGTGTATATCTCTACACCACCAAATACATATCAATTTATATATAAAATATAAGCGTGCATGTACATGCTCCAACTGTTTTCCAGCCAATAATAAGAGCAACAAAAGAAAAATCACATTAAAGTGCACTTTATCCCACTACAGTCTTCGCTACATGCAGATAAGACACCAAAATGTCAGGTTTGGTTCACGATTACATCACTCTGCTTCCCCGAACACCTTCAGCACTACATCTGTTTTTAACGCTGACAAAAAAAGCAGAACACAACATCCTCCTATTTCAACATTTGTTCAAGTGAATGTTAGAAGTTTTCCACAAGAACTTCTCCAAACTGGAATACAAAATAGCTGTGCTGACACAGAGGCTCAGGAGGCAATTAGCAAGGCTTTTATCGAACAGGGTGTTCTCTACTGATTTCTTCAATCCCCCCCTGCTACACACCTTGCTTTAAAAATCCTGAAAAGTGCAGAACCCGAGCGACAGCTCCCGTGGGCCTCCTGTGGGGTGTTTGGATACCACCAGCCAGACATCCCCCTCCCCTGGGAGCAGCATGCAGAGGTCTGGGTACCCAGAGGGACACGGAGAGCAGCTGGCTGTGCTCCAGCCAGGCCTTCTGGGCACCCCAAGCTTGGAAAAGCGTCCTGATGCTCTGGCTGTGCAATCTCTCTGTGTCTGCGGGCAGCCCTTGCTTCCTTCTCTCCTGGGGAAGGGTGAGGGCAATGTAAAACACTCCACCCCCATCCTCATCCCACTGCTTGGCACTCGGTCTCCCATTCCTTCAGCCACACGCTGAGCAAAAGAGATTTATGCCTCTCCCAAAGAGTACAATAGAAATACCAATAAAGATACTGCAATAGTTGCCATAACAACTGCTTTTAACTGGAATAGGAGTAAGGAATACAATTTCTTTTTGTCCACAAACTAACAATGTGTTCATTATTGCTAAGCAGACCTTTGTAAAGAGCTGAATTCTTTTAAAGCTGTTACCCTTGAGGATGTATTTGAGATCTGCCTTTGACTCTTCAGAATAATAACAATTCTAATTAATACCTTAGGTCCTGGTATATGCTTCTCCAACTTGCTGCCCACATATATACATAAAGCCCAAGATTTTTTTCAACAAAATTACTGAAACAGAGATAGCATCAGCTTGTGTGTAGAAAACATCCGTTGTGCTTCACAGGTAGTTTGAGTCCATGTTTGTCTTTTAGGTAAGTTCCAGTGATCAGGAACAGCACAAGGCAACAGTGACCGCAGATATCAAAATATTTTTCTTTATCTCATTATTCAACAGTCCATGAAAAGGGGACAGGGGCTGAATTTTGTATATGCTGTCATTTTTGAAGACTGCACTTCTCAGAGATTCAGTTATTCCCAATCCACTCTACACAAACAGGGAATGCTACCCAGCAGCTGGTTTCGCCTGAAACACCTGCGGGAGAGCAGGAAGGGAGAACCACGAACAGCTGTGGCTGCAGACACTTAGAAAGGGTCAGAGAGAGAACAGAGAAAAAGGGTTGCTGGCAGAGAGTGCAAAGCACACAGAGGTGACAAACCTGTGCTTCAAAGCACAGTACCTTGCATGAGCCACGTGGAGTGACAGACTCATAGATAAGAAAACAACTCACAATTCTTCAAGGCAGAAGGGATTTTCAAATTGTTCAGCCTTGCCTCTTGCCTAGCAGAGCTTTGCCACACCTCAGGCAAGGTGCTGAGGGTACAGAGAGCATAAGATAGGAAGTCCACTTCAAGGTGACTGAAAATCTTCCAGGTTGTGGGGGTGTGTGGTGGAAAAGGGACTGCACATAGATTTTTGCAAAGTCTTGGGAGAACATAATGTGTTTAATAGCTGGTCACAGAGAAATCGAGCTAGCACAGCGTTCTGGTTGTTTATTATGTTGTTGAAAGTCCCAAATGCAATTTTCTGTAATTATCTTGCAGATATTTTTAGTGCTGCACTCTGTCTATTCATAGCACCTTAGGAAACGAGTAATTCCATGTCCCCTAGAAACTGCACCATAGCCACTGGCTATGCACAGTGGGGATCCAGTCGGTTTTTCCAGCTGTTACTGGAAATAGCAAATGTCACAGTTCTGCAAATATCCACTCTGACAGCTTGGTAATTTGGGGCCAGCCCTGTTCCCCCGCTCCCACAGATGCTCAGATAACTTTGCACCAGCGCTGCCATTCCTCACGCAAGAGGAGAGGAGGCCATTTTCATTTTTTAATGTTTTCTGAAAACTGGTAATTTTACACAGTCTATGCATTCAAATATAACTTCCTCTAGGAGAAATTCCCCAACAATTCACCCCAAGGAATTGTTTCATGGGCTATATTATAACTTAACACTGTATATATTTACATAAAGCAACTGCTGTCTCCAGGGAATCATTTTTGCAAATGTGTTGGAAGAGAAGCACCACAGCCTGTGTGAGCCATGGTTTCCCACAGCCCCCGTTGCCAGCAGCCAATCCCACGGACACCACGCTGCCAGAAGGTTCCTGAGCCTGGCTGGATCCAGGCTGGCTGCTGGCCAAGGTGCATTCCCAGGCCAGACTGGTCCCTGGTGTGTTGGTGTCACTGCATGTGGCAGAACTCTCCTCATTTGCTGAGAACGCCATCCTTCTGTCTCCTAAGTGACTGTGAGAAATATGCACCTCCTGTTAGAGGTTTCATTCTGCTGGTGTTTGGGTGTGACACAGAGTACAGAGCGGAACCTCAGCTACTCATACAGACCTGGAAAAGCTTTCCAGTGCTCCTGCAATTGTTTTAGCATTTTAAATATTTCGTACTTGATGGTATTTTACTCAGAATATGAAGACTCCGTGAAATTTAATAGAAAAGCAAGATTCACCAAGAAAAGCAATATGCTTTAGAACATAATTGTGAAGCAGGAAAATGAGTTTCCATTTTAGATTCTGTGGGGTTTTGTTTGATATGACCTGATTATTTAATATATCAAAGGAAGTCTTCTTTGTGGATCTTTCTTGCTCTGAATCAAAGGAGAAGTCAGCTGTCTCAGCTCAGACCTACAGAAACTCGTACAGGTTGTTAGAAAGCCCCAGGAAGAGGATATTTGGGATCAATGCAGTTTCTCCTCACAGATACCGTACAGACTGTGACAAGAGTTGCATCTGATGCAGTAGAACACTGCCAAGCTGTTTACTCTGTATTTGTGCCTTTTTGTACAGTTTTGCTGTTGTTGAGAATCCTCCAAAATACTCCAGAAGTGCATTTTATGTTGTTTGCAACAAAAGTGCATTATATGTCGTTTGCTGTTGAGACCAATGTGATTATTATATCAAGTTATGATTATTGCAATATAAAACCAGGTAAATTGGGGTAGTTATGCAGATTATGTTACGATCTCTTCGTAAGCCATCTACTGGCAGGTTTCAATTGTATACAGTTTATATGTGACAGGCCAGTGAAACACTGTGCTGTGGTAGGGCTCTGAAAGCACTTTCACAATAGTGTCTTTTAATCTGAGACTTCAACAAAGTGACTCAAAATTTGTGTGGTACATGTACTCTTGTCTTACATACAGGAGGTATGTACAGGAGGACCTTCCACTGTTTTCCAAGTCGGGTTTTACCATCTGTGTCCTTTGGATAGCCCATTTTCTGTCTTTATATTTAATTCTACGGTGGAGGAAATCTTTATATTTTACTTTATTGTATTTTATTTTATTACATAAAATATACTTTGCATGTAAGGACTTCTAGCTACTTTCGTGTCAGAATAAATTACAGCATTGGGAAGATCTGCGGTGCTGTTAGAAGACATTTTCTTTGAAATATCATTAAAATTAATTTTAAGAGCTGTTTCTTGAGACTAGGTTTTGAGAACAGAAGATAAGCTGGAAAAGAGTCATGCTAGCATGAAGGCTTTAGTTATTTGAACCTAAAACCACTAGAAAAATCATTAGATGTTCACTTTTTCAATAACCAAAACACTGTTTTTTCAGATTATTTCACCTGAAGGGTGAAAAACCCAAAAGCCTACAAATCCCTTCAAGATACTTTAGAACCATTAGCAAAATGGCCTTTTAATTACAATTTTCAGAGGAAACGATCGCCAGCTGGAAATATCCTTGGAGTTAGAAGGCATTGGAGGTTTGAAAGGTCCTGATTCTGTTTGCCACCACCCGGAATGGCAGGGATTTAACTTCAGTGGCATTACCAACTTCACAGCGCGTTTCAAGAGATGCTCAGCCTTTTCCTCTGCTGAGTGACTGGCACTCTTCGGTCTCAGTGACTGCGGAATTCCATTTGGAGCTCTCTGCAACAAAGAATTGTGGCTTCCTTAAGCTGTGTGTCAGCACAGAGCATTTTGACCATGCTTGATAAGTAACTTGCCTAGAGTTTAAAACTAAATCTCCAGTCATTGTTGAGAATAAAAGCAACATATTTTTCAGTAGCCGAAGTTATTGACATCTCTATTCCCTCAGGTGGTTCTGGTGTCTCAATGCCTGGGTACAGGGATTGGCTTCTCTTTGCCTTTATTGTTTTGGACTGACAGCCATCGCCTCTGTTGGAGAAGCTGGCAGTTGAAGTGTTGATTAATTTACCTCAAGTGCAGCAAACAAGTAGGATGAACAGGATGAGCATGAGGATTAGTTTAGACCCTGGAGAATGCACACAAAATCCTTGAAGGTTCAAAAGTCACGGTATTTAACCAATTAACAGCATGGCCAATTAAACACTTTACTAGTAAATCTACAGCAAGTTCTTTCATTGAAAGACTTGAAGAGCAGGCATTTAATTTAACTGAAACTATCTTTCTGCAAGATCTGGGAACAGATGTCTGGAATGTTTAAAGGTTGTTCATTTTTTTTTTTTAATGTTAAAACTGGTAGTCCCCTTTTTATTAAGTATTTGCTTTACTTATGCTTGAAAAGAGCAGGATCAAAACCAATCTGTATCAGTGGCTGCACACACAGTCTTTACCCAGAAGAGGTTATCACGTAAATACACAAGACAAACAAGCTGAGAAAAAGGGAGAATTGGTATTTCTGCTTTAGCAAAGAAATACAAATGGGAAGTAATCAGCACTTTAGATTATGAGGGCTCAGTAATATCATTGGAACCATCTAGGTGAGCTGCTTGTGATGAGTGTTACGGGTTAACTACCTTGTCCAGTAGACTTTTCCGAGTCTCTCTGGACACCTGGGCAGCCTGGGGTGTAACTGGGACCTGCCACCTCCCCCAGTGCTTCCCTGAGCTGTGGAAGGCGCCTGCTGTCCCTAAGGCAAAGCACAGCGGAGCTGCTCGGGCTCCAGCGCCATGGAAACCCGGCAAGGAATTCCTGGGAGGGAAGGAGGGAATGGCTGGGCAGCCTCAGCAGGGAAATGTCCACATTCCCTGGTTTTGCCATCAAATGTTTGCAGACAGGTGAAGAGGAAGTCAAGGTGTGTTGTTTCAGAAAGAGAAAAGAAACCTCTGACCATGTGAATTCTTTCCATGGGGTATCTTCAAATTTGGGGTTTAAATTGGAAGAAATGAAAGGAAGAATGTAATGAAGGATGTACTTTTATACCTTAGAGCTTTTTTTTTGATAATTTCTTGCATTTGATGTTTTAAATCAATTTTCCAAGAAGCAATAAACTGAACTAAATTAAAAGCTACATGGAACAAAATTTTTAATTTGATTAACCAAGCTAACTGTGTGATTAACTATTGTTCCTTTTTCTCTTGCTCACCATCAAGCTCCCTTAGGTGCTTTCTGTGCTGCACAATACACTCTCTGCTCTTGCAAAAGATGTTGTCTGATTGAAAAGCACCTTAAATATGTGGGCACGTTATCTTGAACTTGTTGCTAATGCAGTAGGAATACTAATATTTCCTGTGATTTATCATTTGAGCTTCTCATTTATTGCTCCCTGTTTAAGTTATAAGCTCATGTGTGAATGCTAAAAAAGCATTCAGAGCTTTTTTCCCCAATAAATAAGTAAATAAAATATCAACACTAAATATTTGTAAACCTTTCAAGGAATTGCAATGGGAAAAAAAAAACCAAACACTGATGTGCAGGTTACAGGATCCAGTGCTAATGAACAGCTGGTTCCTCAAAGCTGGTACACACATAATGAACATTTGCAATCTGCATTGCAGGGTTTTGAGAAAATTATTGCAGCCTGACAGCGATAGTCACAAATGCAATCTGCATTTTAATAAATGAGTAATTGATTTTAAATAGCTGTAAAAAATCTTTTCTTCTAAAAATTTGAGCGGTGCCTTTTCTGGTGGGGAGAACAGCAGCATTTTAACTATTAGTCTCAGCAGCTCTGAGGCCTCTTGATTTCTGTGGGTACCTTTACAGCAGATGTCCCTATATCCAAATGACAAGCTACATAATGAAATTCTTCTGGGCATTTAAAAACATGGACAAGCTAGTTTTGAAATTGTTTTTATGTTCAGCAAATGAAGCAATATGTTTAGCTTGAGGTACTAACATCTCCACAGTAAAATGGTACCGTTTTCTTAGGACAAAGCCTTGCACTAACACCTTTGAAAATTACAGGCATTCTGAAAAGATAGAAATTAAAAATTCTGCTGCTTCTTAGCAGATCTTGGACATCTTCCTGAAAGCTTTGCATGACCAGTTCCATTTAGGAGACTGGTGATATGAGGAATGGCAGCATGAAAAGCAACTGCAGACCTGCAAACTGTGGTCTTGTTCCTTTTCCATTAAACCATCTGGTGCCCCCCAGTGACCCTCTCATTAACACTTTGTATTTCCACTGGAGAAGGAACAATGAATGGAACTGTGAACAATTTATATCTGTCATTCAAAGCAATCTCACTTTTACTACCAATTCACTCGCCCATAGTTGTAATTTAAAATATGTTTTTAAATCTCTGTAAGAACTTTAAAGTGAATTTGGAGTCCTGTGTATTTTGCAATGCCCTGTGTAATGACTCTGAGGCTCACTTATTTTTTCAGCCTTATAGTGTCTCACTATTCCAGACTGCTTAAAGGAGGAAAGGAGATTTTTAGCATTGGCAGGAAGGGTTCTTGCTCTCCAGCAGCGACAGGAGTCTGATACAGTGTGGAAGCTTCCATTTTGTAGATTTGAATTTTGGCGTTTTTTTCAGTTTGTTTTGGTTTTTTTACCTCAGTGTGATGGTTTTACCCCAGCCAGCAGCTGAGTACCACACTTCCCCACCCAGTGACAAGGCTGGTGTTGAGACAAACAGTTTAATGCAAAGAGGGAGTAAAAGCCCCCAAGCTCATGATGTGAAGGCCATCACTGACCACTCCCCACGAGTAGGCCTGGCCAGCCTCTGAGCAATGGCTGCTTCCTCAGCAATCCCTTTATTGCTGAATGTGCCGTTGTACAGCATGGAACATCCCTTGGCTCAGTTTGGGATGGCTGCACAGGTTGTGTCCCCCCTCAAATCCTTGCTCACCCCCAGCCTGCTCTGTGAGGGGGGCAAGGCAAAGAGCAGACCCTGGGGCTGTGCAGGTGCTGCTGGGCAGAGCAGCAACCCCGGCCAGCCCCGTGCATTCCTCTCCACGGAATATCTGTGCATATCCAGCTGGCTTCCACAGGCCCTCAGCAGTACTGCAGTACCAGGGCATGGACAGAGGGTTGGTCCCAAAGGGAATGAAGCTCACGTTCTGCAAGTCAAGGCATTCTCAGCAGTTGCACCACATCTGTTCTTCCCGGCATTCCTATCAAGCAGATAATTAAGTATTGATATTTCCTCTATTAGGCTGCTTGTTTCCTTGTAGACAACAAGGAGAAAGGAAACCCTGTGTCCCTCGTTCATAATTTCATTCTATTGAACAAGAGTGTTTAAGGGAAAAAAGCCATGAGCTGTGCCTCATAATGTAAAATCACTGATGCCAGCAGTTTCCAAATCATTGCTCTGATTGTGGCTTAGTTAAATATGTAGGTTATTTGACTGCAGGTGGAAGGAAGCATCGCAGGGCAAGGTAGCAAGCTAAGAAATTAGAATTATTATCTCCAGGTCCTTTTTGCATTTTGTTGTTATAATTAAATCAGTAGAGCATATTATTGGTAATATATTTCTAATAGACTGTAGTGTCTGTTTCTCTCACTGCATACCAGTCTTGTAAAGCTTTCTGAGGTGTGATGGTGTGTTACTGTTATTTATTATTATCTCTGAATTGTTCCCAGTGAACTCAACCTGGATGTTTTCAATAAGTTTTCCCCAGAGTTTGGTCGCAGCAGAGTGCCAGTGGGAATGTTCTGGAGGATCTTCCTTCTGTTCATACAATCCTCATATCAGGTAGTCCTCTGGTCTTTGTGCAACCAAATATCCATGGCCTTCCCTCAGGGATGGACTGTGGGATCTTGGATCAGAAGTGGTCATTGATATTGTTGTTATAATGCAGCAAGTTCACTGAAGTGTTATCTGTGTTGTATTCATCTAACAGCGTCTAAAGCTTTACACTTTACTGAAATATCACGTCTGACGTAAGTTTCTGTTGTAAAGATCCACAGATGTTCATTTGTTTACCTGTTGATTTATTTACCTGTTCTAGGAAGTTTTGCTGTTCTAGGCTGGGAATAAAATAAGTCCTGAAAAGCTGTCACTGAGCATGTTTTAAAATTGTATTATTTAGGCTCAGGTTATCCTCCAAAAAGGGCTCAGCAGAATTAACCTTCTCTACCAACAGTAACTCAAGCAATTTGAATAATTGTATGGATGCTTTTCACAATCATCCACTCCAAGATGAAAAGGTTCAGCCCTCTCTCTATGATTTCTGTATCAGCCATCTGATACAGAAATGAGCCTCTCTGAATCATACAGTATCAATCTGAGTTTGCTGCCCTTGAAGCAAATGGGAGCTTTCAATCAGGGCGGACGTACTCTACAAAATTGAGAGAAAACCCCAAACTCTGTGTGTGCTGAAGGTGCTGGGTAGAAAAGGTGGATGTTCAGTGGTAGCTGCTGCTAAAGCAAAGGTTCTTTTCACTGCCACTGCTGACGTCTTGTGTGGGACCCACTCCCTATAAGCAAACTGTGTCAATTAGCCCATTTAACAACCTGAATGACAGCCTGGAACTCCAGATCTGTCCCTGTTTAAATACTCCTGCCAGGCAGAGAGTAGAAACCTATGTTTGGTCTCATTTCCCTTTGTAATTTGGTCTCCTAAAATGCCTTTTGTGTGGTATTATCGGGATGGTACAGGCTATCCTGCAAACTGTAAAGTGCAGAGACAATAGAAGTGAATATTTTCAAAATAAACCCTTTTCTCCCATTCTTTTAAAGAAGCCAGCACAGTTGAAAGGAGTCACTTTCTTGGCGGGCTGCAATAGATTCAAATGGTGATGAGTATTGAATGAGCTGCCAGGCCCTGTACATCGCTGCAGATTTGTCTTTGGGAGCCAGTTGGCTGGCAAACTAACCCTGCCATGTTATTGTCCTGAGAGGGGCAGCACTTGGTGCTTCAGCAAGCTCTGAGATTGTAAAAGGTTGCAGAATATCATCGGAATAGGCCTGAATGTTGTATTTGAGCGCATGTAAAATGTACATGGATTTGATATGGAATCCAAATTTCTTCACTGGCCTCTTTGTAAAGGGTTGATCCCAGAGAATTCTGAGAAAAGTGCAACTGTAGACTAGTTTTGCATTTTCTCTAGAGATCTTCTCTTTTATTTCTGCCTTCTGACACTTTTTACCATGCTTATCCCACAGAAATCTTATGCTGTGAAAAATAGCTTTTAATTATCTTGTGTGGAAGTTGCTTCTTGGAAACAGATGCTGCAATAAGGGCTAATATTTAATTTTTTGAATTTCTAATATTTAATGACCTGAAAACTTGACTTAGGTCAAAAGTTAAAGGGAAGATTGTTGGCTGGATAGTAGAGGAAGGGAAAGAATTGGTTTGATGTGAGAAACATCTCACATCAGAGTTGAGAAGAGACAAACAATTGACTGAAAATATCCAGGCAATTCGTGGACACTCTCAGGAGCCTGATGTCCCAGCATCATCTCAACATCAAGGATGAGCGCGGATCCCAGGATTCCATGACTCTGGGATTCCACGGCATTCCGACTCTAGGATCCCACACACCCAGAACTCTGGGATTCCATGGATCTGGGACCTCATGGCCGGGCTCGAGGGCTGTCTCCAGGGCAGCCAAGAGAGCGTTGGTGCCAGCAGGAGAGGCTGCAGTGCAGGTGCCCCAACAGCTGGGACACAACTGCTGCTGCTGGTGCTGCTGCTGCTGGTGCTGCTGCTGCTGGTGGTACTGCCGCTGCTGATGCTGCTGCTGCAGCTGCTGGTGGCACTGCTGCTGGTGCTGCTGGTGCTGCTGGTGGTGGCAGTGTCGTGGTGTGGCTGAGCATTGGCATCTGCAGCCTGTGAGCTCCTGGCAGCTCAGGGCAGGGCCCACTGACCCCGTTTGGGATCGCACTTGAGGACAGACACAGAGAAGGGAAACTGCTCACGGAGTGCTCAGAGCAGGTCTGCGGCAGGGAAGGAGGGAGAGAGGGAGGGCGGAGGAATCCCCTGCCCAAGGCTGCCAAGGGAAGGGCTTTGGGAGGGCCAGGAAGCCTCAATATGACACAGCCCTTCAAGGACCCAGCTGCCCATGCTGAGCAGGATTTCATCAGATTTTGTCTCAAGAAAGTGGGAGGGTTTTAGCAGGTGGGAGCAGCTGGAGAGTCGGGCCATGGATTCCCTTTGCCCAGCCCATTTGTTCCCATCTGGGGAACATCTCCCCTGCCTGCCTGCCTGCACCCAGCCTGGGGACCCTTCCTTCCCTCCTCCTGCCTGGGGGGCTGGGCTTGGTTCCTTCTGTCACCTGCCATGCTGAACTTCTCTGTGCTCAATCCTGGCCGTCCATGGGCTGTGTCTCTGTGTCTCGCACCTTCGTTCCCTTCCTCCTCACCCTACGCTCCTGGAGCTTCTCTGGGCAGCTGCCTCTGGACCCAGCAGCACCAGGCGTGCCCTGAGCAGCACCTCTGCCCTCCAGCCCTGTGGCAGGTCTGGCAAGGATGCCAGAGCTTTTCCTCCAGGGTCGAGGCGCTTTCCTTTCCCTTCCTGAGGGAATCTAGTCTGAATCTTGGCTCTCTCCTCCTTTCTTGCTCTCTCAAGGAAGGATCAGCCATGCTGGAGGAATCTTCCAGATATGCCTGGTGCTGATGGTCGTTGTTGGCATCAACGAGCCGCTGCCATCCTCTGAAAAGAATGGAATTGTTGCCAAGGGTGAGGAAGAAGTAGTCCGCAGGATGAAGGAGCAGGAGATATTCCTTGGGCAGCAGCAGCTGCTCTTGGAGAAGGAGAGTGCAGAGCTGGAAGCCAGACAGGAGTCTCTGGCATGGCCTCTGTGGGAACTGGAGAGGAAGCTCCAATGCCACCCGTGCACAGCGCTTTGCTCCATTGTCCCTGCAGTGTTCAGGATCTGGAGGCAGCTTCGGAGTGGAGCCAGAGGGGAGCACAGAGATGGAGCTGCTGCCCTGGCGCTCCTGGGGAAAGCCTGGAAAG
>VYZT01056746.1:0-35257 GCA_013400735.1 Pomatostomus ruficeps | reverse complement strand
CTATTCCATCTTCCCCAACAGGGTGGTAAGGCCTATTTTGTTACCAGCAGTTGAGTTTATTCCAGATTTGGAATGAGATAAGGAAACAGTATAGCTCTCAAAGCAAATACACCTCAACAATTTAAGGCCTTCACTCTCCTTGTTCTCAGAGGCACAGATAGACCATGACAATTAGTTTCACATGTATTGAAACAGAAGCTGTTTAAACACTAATTCAAGGCCTTAATATTTCAGGGACGTGGGTCAGAAGGATTATTTTAAGTCCCCAAAGGTGCTTTACTTGCAAAGGGGCTGTAAAGGTTAAATTATTTACCTTGAGGATGAGACTCCAGTGCACAGCAGAATCATAGAATAGAATCACAGAATGCTTTAGGAAAATATCATTGAGCTCCCCCCAGCACTGCCAAGGGCACCACTAACCCATGTCCCCAGGTGCCACATCTACACAGCTTTTAAATCCCTCCAGGGATGGGGACTCCTCTACTGCCCTGGGCAGGACCAGCCAGGGCTGGACAATCTTTTCAGTGAAAGAATTTTTCCTTAATATCCAACCTAAACCTCCCCTGGTACAGCCTGAGGCTGTTTCCTCAAAGAAAAATAAAAAAAAAAAACTTCAGCTTCATAGTGTTCATATTTAGGTTGGAATATACCTGTAAGATCACTGGCATGAGGATTTCCTGCAACAAAATCAATCCTGTGATCAAACAGAAGCACCTGTGAGGGAAAATACAGTCCAGTTGTATTTGGAACATTGGAGCAATTGTTTTGACTTTCAGGACCAGTGATGTAATCAACAGTAATTTTTTGAGTAAAATGCATAGTTGCAAAAATGGGATTTCAAATGCAGACACTTTTTAGGAAGCGTGTGGTTTTTTTTCTTTTGCCCCTCATGAAAATATATAGATTAGAAGAAAATGGATAGGAGCCGTGGTTTTAGGAAACTAACTAACTACGAATTCCCTCACTTTAGATTAAACATTCTTGGATTGGTCATCAGTTTAATCGGATAAGGCTGAGATCAGTGGGAGGTTAAGGATCAGATTTGCTAATTAGAACACTTAGTGAAATAATCCTAGGAAAAGTGTGCCCCTGGAGTGGTGCACTGGGAAGGAAAAGATAGAATTTTTTCAAGTGGAATTTTCCAGCAAACAGTCCTGGTGCCTCAGTCGCAAAGCAGCTACAAAACATATGGTGGTGTGTAGTTTTGGTAGGGCAGGGTGTGATACTCCATAGGAAAGTGCAAGTCCAGAGGAGGCCACAGAGATGCTCCCAGGGCTGGAGCCCCTCTGCTCTGGAGCCAGCCTGGGACAGCTGGGGCTGTTCCCCTGCACAAGAGAAGGCTCCAGGGAGACCTCAGAGCCCCTGCCAGGGCCTAAAGGGGCTCCAGGAGAGCTGGAGAGGGACTGGGGACAAGGGATTGAGGGACAGGACACAGGGAATGGCTTCTCACTGCCAGAGGGCAGGGTTAGATGGGATATTGGGAAGGAATTCCTGTCTGTGAGGGTGGGGAGGCCCTGGCACAGGGTGCCCAGAGCAGCTGTGGCTGCCCCTGGATCCCTGGAAGTGTCCCAGGCTGGGTTGGACGGGGCTTGGAGCAACCTGGGACAGTGAAAGGTGTCCCTGCCCATGGCAGGAGGTGGAACAAGATGAACTTCAAGGTCTCATCCAACCCAAACCATTCTGGGATTGATTTGCTTGTGTTGAGATGCTAAAAGACAAATAGGCCTCTCAGCAAGCAGCCAAGTGGTACCTGTGTAAGGCCTCTTCACTGCTGGTCTGTAGAAATGCTGTGACCTCATCTGGCAGCCCTCATGGGCTGGCTATTCATCTCATTGGACATCCTGATGTCAATCACCTTCTGAGTGGGTAAAAAAGTTAGGTGGGATTTTCTTAGTAATGGCAAAGAGACCACATAAGTAGTAGCTTGTGTTACATGGGTCTCCCTTCTTTTGCCTGCAGAACAAGAAAATAAGAAAACTTCCTGTATCTTTAATTGTGATATACTTTTCACTACACACTCCCAGGTCATCTACATCTTCCCTTTGCTCTTTGTTGTTTTCCTCTATCATGTGGCAGAGAACACCTACATTAAATGGCAGAAAACGCAGGATCCTCAGCCATGTCCCACTGTCTGATTTGCTCTCAGCCAGAGGGAGATACAGCCCCTCCCTCTGTTCCTGCACTTCCTGCACACAAAGCAGCAGTTTGGATATGAGGATCCAGGATGGTAACTCCCTTGGCACACCTCTCTGATTCCCTTCAGCATAACCAAACCCTAATTTCCAATTTACCTTTTTCTAAATTGTGTGGGTGACTCAGTCCTGACCACCTACAAAATATCTTAAGACACAAGCTCACCCTCCCCTAAGAGAGAAATCACACTCAACAGCAGGTGTCCTGTGGTGGTGGCTTAGCAACAAGAGGCACCTCTGTGTAGGTTTTCTGCCAGGCACTTTGAGCAGTGAGCAAGCTCGCTACATGAAGAAACCAGAGTTTTATCCATGGAACAAACAAATCCCCTGGGGGATATTGAATTTCTATCCTTTGCCCCAATAAACACCTCCTCTTTTTGGCTATCCCATCATGAATGGCTTTTTGAGCCATCACTCCCTTTTCCATTTCCCCAATTCTGGTTTGCTTGCAGTGTGTTGGTGGTGGTAAACAGGGTCACTAACCCCTCTGGGAAAATGCCCCTAATAAACCAAATGAGAGGTGACATGGCCTCAAATTGTGCCAGGGAAGGTTTATCCTGGATACTGCAAAAATTTTCTTCACAGAAAGGATGGTCAGGCACTGGAACAGGCTACTTAGGGCAGTGGTGGAATCTCCACCACTGGAAGTGTCCAAAAGGCATGTGACACTTGGGGACATGGTTTAGTGGTGAATTCAGTGCTAGTTCAGGTTAAGGGTTGAACTCCATGATCTCAGACTTAATGATTCTATGATTTTACATTGTGAACTGAAAGTCCTGCTGGGGAATAAGAGCAGAATAGCAGGAACAGAGCAGGAAAGCGATCTATGCTTGTCCCTGAGGTGTTTGCAGATGTGCTGAGGAGCAGTGAAGGGGGTGTCACAGAAATGAGCTACACCTAACGTGCTTAAGACACAGGCTGAGTGAGACTGAGACATCCAGGCTTTCTCCACTGAAAATTAAAGGCTTTTTTCTTTATTACAGAAGTGTTCTTTTTCTTCCTATTTTTGCCTGCAATGAAAATTCCAGAAGAACATGTTCTCCCGACTCATACCTCCTGAAAGGAGAAGTTCTCTCTCATCTTCAGCACCAGCACATGCCAAAGGAGGAATTACACACAAGGGATGCAATCTGCACAGCTCCAGCCTAAACTCTGCTGAGACTTCGTGGGATAGCCCACCACAGCAAATCAAATCATCCATCAGGTCCTTCCCAGTGCTGGAAATCTCAGCTCTAAGCATATCACTGCCTCCCAAGGTGGGAATTCTGCAGGGAATCCACCAGGATCACATACACAATCTAGGCAAAACCAGTGCCACCCTTCAACCTAGAGCACGTGGCAGGCCAGGGAATTTTGAAACCCAAATAGCTGAGGAGGAACATCCACAAGAATGCCATGCAGGAAAGTCACATTGTCCGTACAACAATGCTTCTCCCCAAGGAGCCTGCTAACTTTTATGCTGCAGGTTAGGTAATAAATCTAAGGAGGCAACAGATGCCCCATTTGTGATGTGACTGATAATCATGCCACCAATTTTTACAAATTCCTTTGTTCCATTTTCCTTCCGAAGAATTATGGCTGTTTGTAAGACTTGCAGAAAAATGTGCTTTTAGATGAAGCTGTGAGCAAGCAACAAAAGAAATGCACCCAAACAGTCTGAACTCAGACACATGGGGCTGTTCCTGTGCTCCTCATGTACATATAACCAAATTTTCCACTGGTCACAGGAGGGGTAACCACAAACCAGTATTGGAGAAGACAGCTGCCTACAGGCATGTTACAAATCCATCCAAGATTTAAGTTCTCCTGGGAACTTACCCAAAAGCATTCAAAAGATAACTTGGAATTGTTAATGTACTCAGAGAAAAAGGGCAAAAGCCCTGACTATTCAAAATAACTGAACCTGACAGACAAATGAGTGAATGCACATCAGAGGATGTACGTGTCTGCTCTTCCTCTCCTTGCTAAATCAGGGGTTAATCTTTCCCCTGTATGATTATCTGTTACAAAGAAATGTTCTTTGTCTACAAGAACTTGGCTCTGTTTCATCAGCATGGGCTTAATCAAAATTTCTCTCTATGACAGTACTGGCACAGGTTGCCCAGGGAAGCTGTGGCTGCTCCATCCCTGGCAATTTCCAAGACCAGGTTGGACAAGGCTTGGAGCACCCTGGGAGGTGGAAGGTGTCCCTGCCCATAGCAGGGGATGGAACTGGATGTGCTTTAAAGGTCTTTTCTAACCCAAACTATTCTATGACGCTAAGACCTGCATTCTACTCCTTAAAAGCCTGCCTGTGGACAGCCTTAGTCACCCAGCTTCCCAAGGGAAGGAGAAACCTCCTTTCCAATCTTACGTGCTGGGAACTACAACACGGGCAACCCAGGCTGCATGTTTTTAACCCTTTGCGTGCTTAAGGATGTGCTGCAACAAGGCAGAGCAATTTTCAAATGCCCCAACGTAAGACCACACCCATCCCACTGGGTTATGTGTGGAAGAGTTTGCTTCCAGGGACTGCCAAGCCTCTCTGGTTAACTGCACCGAGGTCTCTGAGGATGTCACAGGAGAAGCAGAGCTTTGTGAGAAACCTGCCTGCCCCATCTGCCAAGAAGGGCCATTAACTGCTGCTTCCATCTGTCCTGTCCACTCCTAACCAGCACGGTCCCTTCACCACCTGCTTCACCTGACCCCAGCTTTAGACTACCAGTATCTTACATACCATGCAGCGTGGCCAAATTTCATTGTGCCAATGCCCTGGCTTCATCCTACTGTGCTTTAAGGGAGTCTCTTCACAAAGGTCACAACCCATGAAGGGGGCTCAGGATTGGAGAGCAAATAAATGACTGTATGGAAACGGCAGGCACCGATCTCTTCTATCTGTGACAGGGACAGGACCCAGGGAAGGGCTGGAGCTGTGCCAGGGAGGTTTAGGTTGGAGATTAGGGAAAGGTTCTTCCCACGGAGGGTGCTGGGCATTGCCCAGGCTCTCCAGGGAATGGGCACAGCCTCAAGGCTACCAGAGCTCCAGGAGCATTTGGTCAATGCTCTCAGGGATGCACAGGGTGGGATTGTTGGGGTGTCTGTGCAGGGCTGGCAGCTGGACTGGATGATCCCTGTGGGTCCCTCCCAACTCAAGATATCCTATGAAGCATCCTCATGGAAGGGTCCATCCTGCCTTTAGCTTCCAGGCTCTGCTATTCTCTGACACTGCAGCATCACCTCTGCCCAACCCCAAGCTGCACCTCTCCCTCACTCCACTATCCCACTGCGCTTCCTCAGCTTCCCTCACTTTGCCACCTCTGTGTCAAGCATCTTCCCTCCTCTGCTGAAGCTTCCCTTTCCAATCCTGCCTGGACAGGAATGCTGAGCTTCCAGCAAGGTCCTGCCAGTGAGCCAACAGCCACGTGCACACAGGGTTGTGAGCTGGGAGTATTGAGGAATGTAAATTATCTATTGTTTGCTCCAACCCACATGAGGTGAGAGCTGATATGAACAATGCACTCCCCATAGCACTTCTCCTCCACTTTATCAATCTCTGATCTTAATCCAGGGAGTCAATGCCATCATCCATCACTGTTAATGAGAGCAAGCTCCCCTAGGCAGGGGCCTTATCTCGCACTGTATCTCAAGAGCCACATGAGGTTATGTCAGTCGTGCAATTACGTAAAGGTTACACTGGCCTGAAAGGGTTAGCACTGGCCTTTTGGGAACACTTCTGTGCTATCAGAGATCAGAGGAAGCAAAAGTAAAAAAGGAAAGCTTTCTTCAAACCAAAAATTAGTCCGTTTAGATTAGCTATTAGGAAAAAAGTCTCCCCTGTGAGGGTGGTGAGGTACTGACTGACACAGGTTGCCCAGAGAAGCTGGGGCTGCCCTATCCCTGGAAGTGTTCAAGGCCACATTGGGTGGGGCTTGGAGCAATATAGGATAGTGGAAGGTGTCCCCATACTTGGCAGAGAGGTTGGACCTAAGTGATTTTTAACATTCCTTCTAACCCAACCCATTCTATGATTCTATAAATGAATTTACATGATACAATTCACATATCACTTCCATTGGGGGGATATTCTGATCCAGTAGACCTCAGTACCAACAGCACAGAAACCACTGGTTTTGGACAATTACCCACATTTTGCCATCTGTTCTCTCTAAATGTTCTATTTTCTACCAGAAATGTTTCCTGAAGTTACGGTAAAGAGTAAACACACCAGCAGTAACACTGATTCTGTGATTCCATATTTCTGTGATTTTGATTTAGTATGTCCTCTGTAGCCCTAAATCAGTCAGAAAATCACACCCACTGAGAAAATGGAACTCTAAGAAAAACCCCAGAGTAAAGCTAAACTGCAACAAAATCCCATCATCAAACTGCTTTCTGGGGAACCCCTGGCACAGGGCAAAAATTACTCCTTCTCTTGGCTCTGCCAGGGGCAGATCACTCCATCAGGGCAAGGGAAGTTGCTGCCTCCATCTCTCTCATCTAATTCCTGTCCCAGCTAGAAAGGAGCTGATCTTGCACTGACAGGCTCTGCCAAGAATTCAAGTCAAGGTCTCCTGTTTCAATAGCAGCTCAGAACACTGCTCTCTCTTCACCCAGGTCATGTGCTACCTACAAAAATTATTTGTAGTGGTCTCCTTAAAGGCACAAGTATCTACAATGCCATTAAAATACTCTTGCCTCAGCCTATAACTCAGCTGCAGATTTAACTGCAGCCTAGACAATCCTGGGACGATCAGGTCAAGGCTGTCAATGGATATTGACACAGTTCATGGGGAAGAGGGATCACTCAGCCTTTTGTCATTTATTATCTCAGCAGCTTGGCTTCAGGTCTGCAGCTTTCCTCACACACTTGCCCAGTGCGGGAGAGGTGGGAGCTGTGCCTTTCCTCACTCCTTCCTACCACACATGGTAACTCAGCACCCAGGTCAAATCCAAGTTTTGGAATTCAATTCAGAAGAAAATGGATGAAAACACTCCATGCTATGCTAGAAATTACATAACTGAACAGGTTAGTGGATGCAGTGGTGTCCGCTGGCCTTTATCAATTTCAAACACATTCTGGGCCATATTTAAGAGTAGAGATGATGGTGAGGTAGCCTTGCAAGGTGGGAAGCCTGTGGATGGTGCCTCCAGATGCTGAAGAGCAGCCAAAGCACTTCTGGAGCCACACAGCAACAGCTGAATTCAGCTGAAGTTCACCAGCGAGGGAAAATGGTTAAACAGTCCAGGTTTAACCACCAAGGTTCAAAACAAAAAACCAACAGCAATAAAAAACCACAAACAAACAAACAAAAACAATGACAGCGTTCCAGTTACATTTTGCATTTAAATTAGTGAAAACACTACAGGCTGTCAGACATTAGGAAGGACAAAGGACAACAGGATGGAACATTTCTCAGAGAAGATGCCACAATAAATGTCACTCTAAAGGGCAAAGGATCTCAGGCAAGGCAGGATCTGAGTGAGTGACAACAAGAGGTGTAGCGTTATTCTCTGAGGCACATCTTAGAGAGGAGCCACATTCATTACCACAGATCTCATTCTAAGTGCTTTTTAATCTGTTTAAAGCCTGTGAAGTGAGGCATAAAAGCTCAGATCATGCACCAGACCCACCCCTTCCCTGGCCAAGAATGTTCTGTCAATTGAAAGTTCAGGATGTGCTTCAGGTATTGTGTGGCCTGGTGGATAAAACAAACCCACGCTCCTTCCCAAAGGAGAGCAGCTCTCATGCCAGAGAAGGACTATGAAATCTACAACTAGAGGAGCATAAATCTCCTAAATCACCATCTGTGCCCATTCAGCAGGGAAAGACAGAGCACATCAATCTCCAAAGGCTCGCTTTTAGTAGGAAGGGTAGGCAGGGACTTCTGTTCTGGTGGTATTTCAAGTGCCTTTAATCAGACACATCATTTGGATTACAGGGATGTGCAGTGTCTCTGTCCTGCCAACTGGCTCAGCCCCTGGCTCAGGCTAATCCCAGCATCACATAGAGACCAGGCCAGACCCTCAGTGCTTATCTGGGTGACAGAATGGACAGGCCAGGAGAGGACACTCAGTGGCTCGTAATCTGACATGGATCTGAGGAGGGTTGGCAGTCCTGAAACACTCCTCTGCTGCCATTAAGCAAGTTGATACAGATCCCTTGTGGGTCAAAGGTCTCTTGGGGTTCCTGTAATGAGTGGCCACATCAGGCTTGTCAGCACAAAGCAGTGGTTAGATCAGGTGTATCTACACTGTTAGATGGGCTTGGGACCAAGACCACTCTGGAGGAGGTGAGCACCAACACTATCCTGGCCCCAGAATCATCCTCATTATGGCTTTGACCTGCCTTGGTATGGGCAAAGCAGAGACCATCACCCCACTGCCTGTCTGCAGGGGGTTCCAAACACTGTTCTCCATAGAGCAGGGCAGAGGATGTGAACAGGCAGCAGCAGAGACAGAAATGCACAAATTTGGGACATCAGAGCTATTCATCCACCTCAATGGATGTGACTGCAGAGTCAACAACTTAGAGAGAGACACTTCCCTTGTCTTCTTCCTCCCACCATCCTCTGTCCATAACACAGGCTGTGTTTTTCATACCGTAATTGCCCACTAGGTGCAAAGTACCCAATTATACACTTAATTTGCTGTAGCTGACACTCACCAGGCATAACAAGGGCTCACCAGCACTCCTGTTCCAGCTCCACCAGCCTGCCAACACAGCTCTGGTGATGGAACAGCCACAGGCCTTGGAGCAATGGGATGGCAGGCAGGAGAACTTCCCAGGTCAGGAGCATTGGTGAGGGGATGAATAAACACCACAGCCAAGTGACTGCACATGTAGACTTTCAAACTGCATCCGCAGGAGCTTGAGGCAGTGGTTACAGTGCTCTGCAGCAACACTCAAAGCCAGGAAGCAGGATCAGTGTCACCAACAAAAATAGTGCCTGCATTTGACACCCTCCATCCCCTTCTACTTTTCCTGCTCTGCAAGTTCACCTATTATTATTTTTCTGCCTCTAGTTTGGTGAGGATGAGTGGATGCAGACGGAAGATGGGCAGCCCACAGCAGCTTCCCAAAGAGGGGAACATGGCTCCACTTTCCAATGCTGACAGGGACCAGACAGAGGGAGAACACCTCTGGCCTCCCAGCTTCACTTTCCAGTACTTCACAGAGTGAATCCCTTCAGGGAAGAGAGCCAGATGTGACAAAGCGTGAGGCTTTTGCTTTGAATATGTGCAGGCTGGCACTCTCAGAGGACTGGGAACACACATGTTGCTGAAGTAATTGAAATAGAAAACCTTGGAGCTGAAACTGAGACCTAAAGGGAGGGAGGGGGAACACCTGTCTTCACTCTAGTCCCTGAATAAGTGGGTGCATTGTCAGCACAAGTGCAGCTACACAAATAACTCTGCTTCAGTCCTCAGACAGAAACCTGGAAACTGAAGGAACAAGCTCTGCTGTGCTCACCTCCAGCCACAACCTGGGTGCAGCTCATCACCACCGAACCACAGAGTCATGGAACCATTCAGGTTGAAAAGCCCTCTGAAACCACCCAGTCCAACCATTCCCCAGCACAGCCAAGGCCATCATTGACCCATGTCCCCACGTGCCACGTCCGCAGAGCTTTCAATTCCCTCCAGGGATGGGACTTCAGCTTTTCCCCAGGCAGCTGTGCCAGGGCTTCACAACCCTTCTTGTGAAGAAATTTTTCCTAATATCCAATCTAAACATCCCCTGAGGCAATCCCTCAACCATTCATCAGAAAACACTGCAGGAATTTCTTAGGGAGACTGGAAAAATTTCATTATTTGCAGCCTTTTTATTTACCAGTACTAAAACGAGTATTTGATAAATATGGATGGCATCCTGGTTTTGGTATGGGATAAGAAGCAGGCTTCCATACTGAAATCTTACATATTATTTAAGCACAAACCAGGGAAAAAAGGTCACAGAGTCTGTGGATCATATAGCCATGGATGATTTTGTTTACAACATTTTTTTGCTGATTCAAATAATTGTATATCTTTTCAGCTATATGTTATCAACTCTGTATCTTAAGCACTAAAGCGCCTCATTCCAATAGCCATGGTCCAAAAAGAAGATCAGTCCACACATAAAACTCGAAGGATTTGTGGTTCTGATCTGATTTACCAGATATTTTTCTAGGAGATGTTGCAGTAAAACAATAAAGAGGAAGAGGATCATACTAGTGTTAACTGCAGCTATTCTTTACATGAATCATTTATGCTTCACCATAACAAGATGTTTTTAACATGGATTTCACTTTAATCTTTTACTTCAATCCAGTGAGTCCCACTGTGCCATGAGTGGTGAAATGTTTAAAAAGAGTCACACCACCAAAAACTTTATATCACAAGTAGATAAAATTAAACTGCACATAGAGGAAGAGGGGAGAGGCACAAAGCAAAGGCACATGTCACAGATATTATAGGGATTACAGATCTCTTAGTTGCTGCTTCCACCACCCATACCCTCTGGCTTCTCAGCTGCCGATGGCATGAAGCTACTAAGGACAGTTTGCAAAGTAATTAGACCACTGGGTCCTGATGCTCCTGCTCAAGGATGACATGCACAGGGACTGGGCAGGGATCTAAGTCGGTATTTGAAATAGTAACACCCTTGGCTGAGCAGCAGCAGCTCCAAACAACCATAAAAAAGAGCTGGATACTCTCAGAGCCTCCTCCAAAACGTTCGGGGAAAACATAAATCTCTCTCTTCACCCTATAAACAGAAGAAAGAAAGGGATCAGAAAGCAGAGAACACAGTTCACACTATCACATCTCAAGGTCCCTCTTCCAGGAGATTTTGCTCAGGTTTAGAAGAGAACAGAGCTGGAGAGTCCCAGAGCAGGGGTGAAGCTCCAAGGGGAGCCCTGTCGTTCCTCCGGGGGGTGGGCGCTGGCTCTGCGCATACAGAAAGTGACAGCAGCGACTCAGCAGCATCTTATCCTGGTTCTGGGAGCCCTCCAGTGGCTGCCTGCAGCGGGAATCACGGAATGGTTTGGAATGGGAGGCGCCTGAACGCTCATCCCGTTTCACCACGGGCAGGGACACCTTCCACTGGACCAGGCTGCTCCAAGCCCTGTCCAGGCTGTCTGTGAGTCCTGTGGGTGCTGCTGTCCCCGTCCCCGTCCCCATCCAGCAGGGAGGCAGCGGGGCCCCACAGCAGCACCCCAGAGGAGGTGAGGTTATTCAGGCACATACCATCCCTCCCTCCCTCTGGCCTGAAGCAAAGGCAGCAAACCTCACACAGACAGGGAATTCACGCCCCGAGGTTAAACTTAGCCACGGGATCACCGTAAGGGAGATGACGAAGGGGAAAGCACGGTCAGCTCCCCACAGCCCCCAAGCTCTGCAGATGAGCAAACGGCACGGCAAATTTGCTCAAGCTAAACCCAGAAGGAAAGCAGCAAGCTTTTGCACAAGGATGCTGGGCAAAAAGCTGGAAATCAGCTTATTTCAAAGGAGGGAATCGCTCATGACTCATCGGTGTCATGTGAGTGTGGACAGAGCAGGGTTCCAGGGGACACCAAACCACTCATCCACCGGTGAACCTGGGAACAAGGGATTTCAAAAGAAGAATGGCTTGGGGTTTTTTTCTATATCTCGGGATGACAACAAGCAGTGAGCACAAGGGGTAAATAAAGCACAGCTGGTTCAAAAGCTCCGGGTTCAGCAGGAGGAACTGCCTCAAGCCAGGACAGCAAGAGTCTTGCTTGTCACACCCTCAGGCAGACTGCAAGGATTTCCTCCAGACTGGTGAGCTGGTAGCACTGCAAAGCCATTCTTTCTTGCCCCATCAGACACATGGCGTGGGTGTTCGCAGCCCCAGTCTGCAATTCGCTTCCTTTAGCTGCAAAATGGTAACACTGATTCCTTTTGGTGTAATTTTCATGTGACTGACCACAGAACTATTAATATCTGAACCCAGAGCGGGTTCAGCTAAACAACTCATTCCCTCCAAGGAGAAGGAAACCACTACTTCTTCTACCCCTGGAAAAACCTTTTGTGATTCCAAGGCCAGCAGCTCAGATGTAACGAGATGGTTCTGGTTTGCTGACGGCCCTCAAGGGAGAACACCAAGCAGCATGAGAGAGCTCAGCTTGGTTCTCCTGTGCCTCCTTCGCATCTCCAGGAAGGGTGAGTTCTGAGCTTGTTGTCAACCCCTGTCTGGTTACAGCTTCTCCTCTCGCTCTAGTCCGAGTGCCAGGGAACTGTCTGCTACAGCAAACTCTCCAAGAATTGCACCCGCCATCACCTTGCTTAAAAGTGTCCTGAAATTCCAAGTGCATGTGACAACACTGGGGAAACTCGGACTTAGCAATTGTCAGAGAGGTCATCAGTTTGTGGGGGGGGTTTTGCACTTTTTTGTTTTTCTAACTTGTGCAGGAAGTTCATCTAACTTTTCCCCAGTTTTGTCAGGTGGATGCAGCATTTTCATCACCGCCCTGCTTCCTTAGAAGTTATTATGCAGCAGACGCAATATTTTACAGTTCCACTGAACACTTAAGCGCACATTTAACGTCAAATATGCATCTGAAGTCCATTAAACTCCATGGGATTTGCTTGGAGACACTGTCAAACAGCGTTTGCCAGAGCAGGGGTAGTGCCTGGGCTGGTTCCCAGCTCTTGATGTTGTCTTCATGACCTTTCCCACTGACAACCAGCAGACGCACTCACCCGACAACTCCTTTTGGGAGTTACCTGTTGTAAGGTGCACAGGCTATTGCATCTCTCTTTCTTGTGAAAGCTTTGGCTCCAGGAAAAAATGGAGGCTGGATATTAACAAAAGGAATAGTGAAAGACCTATGCTGAAGCTTTAGAGTCAAGGGTAAATTATACACAGAATGTTGACAACTCCCTCCACTCATGACAAGGCAAACTGTGTTTCCATGGAAATGGGCGGAGATGCTGACACTAAAAGCACTTATTTTTAACATTATTTTTCATCTGGAAGGCAAGGGGGGGGGGCTTATGTGCTAAAAAAAAAAAAAAAGTGTTCTTTGCTTAAGTTTGAAAACAAAACAGAAAAAAAAGCTAATCAAAGGGGTGGCAGAGAGAAGCAAGTTATACTCAAAAGCACAAGATCTACAGTTCTCCTAAAGTAAAGGTTGCAGTGACATGCTGCAAAATAACTAAAACAAGAGCAAATAAGCCAGACAGCAATAGCAACTACTGTTATCAGTGCCAGGTCCTTGTGCTCAAAGCCCATGAGCTTCATGAAGCTCCTGCAGTGCTGCAGTATTGTTTATTAGATTACCTGGACTGGAAAAGGTGCCCAAGTCATTATTGGGTATGACAGGGCAGCATGACTCCAGATCTCAGTAATCAAAATACTGGCTTGGAGCTGACTCCATGTAAATATCTGTGCAGAGAGCTGGCCCTAGGATGGCCTTTGTCCATTGTGTAACACGCAATAGATTAATACAATCTGCACTGCCACAGAGATGTTTGTCAAGCGTTATAGACCACAGATACAGGAACAAAAAACAAATCTTATCTCTGAGTCTGCAGGAGTGATCTGACAGCTGAATGCCCATATGGTGAAGCCAGAAAGACCAGGGATGGGTGGAACTACTTACAGGACAGTTTTACATTTTACAAGTATCCTCAGGTACTGAGAGCCCCTGATTTAATGGCGTTTCTAAGACAGGAACGTAGGCACAGATGTTTCTGAAGCCGCAATCTGCTGCCACAGCTGTTAATAGTATCAGAACAGTGGATAGATAGACATGTCTCTATATTAAACTGAAAGAGGAGAGATATAGATTAGATATTAGGAAGAAATTCTTGGCTGTGGGGGTGAGACCCTGGCAGAAGTTGCCCAGAGAAGCTGTGACTGCCCCATCCCTGAAAGTGTCCAAGGCCAGGCTGGAGAGGGCTTGGAGCAACCCAGGAAAGTGGAAGGTGTCCCTGCCCATGGCAGGAGGGTGCAATGAAATTAATTTTAAGGCCCCTTTGAGCCAAGCCATTCTGCAATTCCATGATCCCTTCTCGCTTGCAGGTGTGCAGTGCAATGGCTGGTCTGTCCACGTCCCGTCTGATGTTACTGGAGAGCTTGGGAAGATGGTTATCCTGCCCTGCACTTTCACACACCCCTACAAAACATTTGACCGGGCCCTCACAGCCATTTGGAGGATCAAGGAGCCCTACAATGGCACGATAGTCTTCAAGTGTGTGAGCCAGAGCAGCAGCGAGCCCTGCAAGACTGCCATCAGCCACAAGAACAAATACAAGCTGCTGGGCAACCCCCGGCACAAGGACCTGTCCGTCAGGATTGACAACCTGACCTGGAGCGACAGCGAGAGGTACTTCTGCCGGGTGGAGCTGGCCGGAGATATCCACAACAAGTATGAGAGCAGGAATGGGATAAAGCTGCATGTGATTGGTAAGAGGGCATGAGAGACAAAGGAGGAAAGCCACTCGCTAAGGAAGAGCAGCAAGATGTGAGAAATGACAAATGGTAGCAGAAGTTTACCTGAGATGGTTTTCCAAAGGGTTAGCTTTTCTTTCTCCGTGGATAGTTTGTAACAGGGAATATTCACTGTCTCCCTCAGTCTTTCAACACAAGACAATGAGCATAGTGCAGGGAAGGGAATAGGAACAAAACTAGTAAGGAAGTGGCAAGGCTCTGGCAGCTGGGGTGAGAGCCCACCAGAAGTTGTGCAACCCATTTTGTCCCTGCAGTACGGGATCAGGGCAGGCAGCAGAGGCAAGCTGGGGTCAGCCAAGATGGGATTAAAGACATCCTCTCCATCAGAACCTGAACTGGACATTCCAGGGGCTGAGCACACACTCACAGGTGTTAGGGTGGTACCAGGGGATTGGAAAGATGAGATACCTGGTACCCAGGTGCCATAAATCCAGACTCCTCTGGAGCATGAAACACAAAGTACAAATGTCCTGGAAAACCAGCTCAGAGCAATTAATGTCAAATGCTAATCCCACTGTCCACGGCAAGCTCACAGATCAAGGGGGAGCTAGGAGACACAAGAGGCCTCAGAAGCAGACTCAGATCTCACTCAGGTCATGAGGTTGCATGATTTTTCTTGTGAGAGGGAAGTTCTTTATGCCTGCTGTGCAGTGTGGGTGTCCAGATGGGACTTGAGGATGAGCTTGGTTGTTACTGCAGAAGTCCTGCACAGCTGAGGCTCTCCCTCCCTTGGAGAAGCTCCTGGACACCCACACACAGCAGGACCAGGGCAGGATGTCAGCAAGACCTGTCTCTCAGGGGCTGCGTGGATTTTAACACCAGAGGAATGATAACACACAGATACAGTATCCTGCTTGGGAATGGGCCCTGACACTGTGATTGGGAGGGGTTAATTAATGCTTAAAAGGTTAATTTAAACACCAAGAGACACGGGCCCATGACACACAACCTCTGATTCTTCTTGCACTATATGGATGAAGGAGAAGACACACCGTAGTTGGTTGCAAACTCTGTTTTTGTTGTCTAGTCTGAAAAAATTGAATTCTTGCCTTTCTTCTGTGAGGACACTCATTTAGTGTCCTTCAATTTCCATCTTTTTGAACACCTCCAGGAATGGGAGCTCCATCACCTCCCTGGGCATCCCCTTCCAATGTCTAATCATCCTTTCTGTGAAGAAATTTCTCCTAATATCCAACCTGAAAGTGACCTGGTCACTCTGGAGCTGGAAAAAAACCACCAAAAATAGGTTGTGGCAAGAAGCAGAAATTTTCCCCATAACTAACCTGCCAAATCTGGCAAGTGTCAGGCATTGAGCAAAGGGCTCACACAAACAGGTCCATCCATGTGCACTCTGGAGGTCAGAGAGCAAAGGAACAGCCACAAAATGTTTGTGCAGAACACTGTGGTTGACACGTCCTGGCCCACGTGGAGATGCAGCCAAGCCCAAAAAGGCCACCAGCTGCACCTGTGACTACAATGGAGGGTGGCACTGCTCTGCCTTCTGCCACTGAGAAAGGGCACAACAGCTGAAGCTGACCAAAGTTCAGAAAGCTGTGTGGGGCATTATTGGGATAAAACAGAGTACACATCCCTGCATCCAGGCTTTACTGGGTGCATCCTTTTGCCCCTCTATCCAACAAAGGCTGGGCAGGGAAATCTAGGGGAAGAAAGTGCCAAGAGAAACAAGGAAGGAGAGGGTTGATCCCAACATCTACAAAGTCATAAAATAGTTTCTGTTGGAGAGAATCTTGAGATGAAAGCTTATCTTGTCTAACACCCCTGCCATGGGCAGGGATGCCTTCCACTACCCCAGGTTGCTCCAAGCCCCATCCAACCTGGCCTCGAACACTTCCAGGGATCCAGGGGCAGCCACAGCTTCTATGGATGACCCTCTTTTCAAAAAAAAAATCCTTCTTACATCCAATCTAAATGTCTCCTCTTTTTGTTTTGAAACATTAACCGTTGCCCTGTCACAAGTCCTGCTAAAAAATTTGTCCCCATTTTGCTTGGAGCCCCTTTAGGCACTGGAAGGAGCTTTAAGGTCTTCCTGGAGCCTTCTTTTCTCCAGGAGAACACGCCCAGCTGTCCCAGGCTGGCTGCAGAGCAGAGGGGCTCCAGCCCTGGGAGCATCTCTGTGGCCTCCTCTGAACTGGCTCCAGCAGCTCCACATCCTTGTGCTGTTGTTCCCCAGGGCTGGGGCAGCTCTGCAGGTGGGGTCTCACCTGAGTGGGGCAGAGGGGCAGAATCCCCCTCCCCTGCTGCCCAGGGCACAGGGGGATCAGGGCTGGGGCGGGTCTAGCTCTCACCCACCAGTATCCAACTTCACCCTGAGAGAACAATGCTCAGGGTCCACCATGGCCAAGGGGTCATTCCAGATGTTTTGCACCAGACCTGCCTTTGCAGCCTGACCCACTTTCCCTCCCCTGTTGTGATTCCCACAGCTGCCCCCAGGATCATTAACATCACAGTCAGCTCCAACAAGGACCACACCTTCCAGGCCCGCTGCACGGCCGAGGGGGAGCCAGCACCCTCCCTGACCTGGACTGGGCCCCTTTACAGCAACCTGAGCTCCACCAGCAGCTCCAGTCACCGCGTCACCAAGGAGCTGCGGTCCCTGACCCACGATGGGAAGTACACCTGCACTGCTGTCAACAGCCATGGCAGGGCAGAGGGGGCTGTCTACTTCTACAAATTCAGAGCCTCTGACAGCTCCTCCTTCATGATCCTCATCTTTGTGCCACTGGGAATGAAGGTGCTCGTTTTGCTGGTGATACTGAGCTTCACCGTTTTCTCCAGAGAAGGTCAGTGATGTGACTTCCCTCCCTCCAACTGGCAACCAGGGATGGATGCAGCAGACAAAGTCAGGCAGGAGGCAAATGGGTTTGTCTGGGGGGTAGGAGTGTTAATGATTTTATGATTTTCTACCCTAGGAGAAGGACAATTCTAGCAGGAAACCAAAGAAGAGCCAAGAGCTCTTGGCTGGCTGGTTACTGCCAGAGGGTCTCCTTTGGGAAGGGGCCTTTGAAAATTCAGAAGGAGCTGGAGTTGTGCCCAAGGAGAAATGTTAATAAACCAACTACCTACATAACCAGATTTTTTTTTTTTCTTTGAAGCAGGCTAATTACTGTCTCTTCCCCTGTAGCCCACAGCCAGGACTTCCCTTTGCTGCATCCCACACAAGTTAATCTCCTGGGATGGGCACCCTCATTTTACAGACTGCCCCTGTCAGTCCCCCAGGGCCTCACTACCCAGTACTTCCCCAGCATTACTGAAATCCCACCTTCCAGCCATGCCAAGGCTGTGAGATCAGGGAATATCCGGCTTACAGGAAATAAGAATCAGCCCGTGGACTGAGGGACCTGACATACCAAGAAGCCAGGAGGCCACTGGCCCCCAGCCCTCCAGTGCTGCTGAGTGGTGGCATGGGCAGGAGGGATTGAGAAGAATGAGATGTCACATCTCTGTGACTCGTCTGTAGGGACAGTCTGATGTCACACTCATGGAAGCCACCACTTGTCTTCAACAGGAGAAGCTGCCAGACCAACCAAAAATCCTTTGCTCCTCATATTCCAGTGTCTAATTCCCAAGCACATGGACAGGGCTACAGACCTGACATCAGGGCTTCTTCCCTTTCACTGGACTGTCACAACCACCCTCCAGTGTCGCTTCCCAACAGCTCCAGGTCACTCTTGGCGCCCCAGCCCACTCTGACCTCACTGCTAACCCACATCATCATTTCCACTTCACAGGTCCCCCCTCTGCTCCGTCCAGCCTGGCCAGGTAAGGATGTCTTGCCTTCTACTCGTGTTATCCTGCAGGAGAGTGAGGATGGCCAAGGTGAGAACTGCAGCATGTCCGTGGTCTTGGTAACAATCTTCTGGCCTCAGAGCAGGCTCCTGGGCTGAGGAGAGGGTTGAGCTGGTGGCCAGGTGAGCCAGTGTGAGGGAACAAGGATGGGACACAGCTGGGAGGAGGTTCTGGCTTTGGCACAGCTGAGAGGAGAGCAGGGACTGGGCAGCAGTGTGAGGACAAGGGACTGGGCAGCAGCTTGGAGAGACCACAGCACACAGCTGCAGTATCAGCAAAGGGCTAACAGTTTAAATGTGCCATAAGCCCAGAGCATGGCTGGAAGGCTGCAGGCAAGTGGGGAGACCAGGGAGTGTTCACTGGGAGAAGAGAAGGCTCCAGAGAGACCTCAGAGCCCCCGCCAGGGCCTAAAGGGGCTCCAGGAGAGTTGGAGAGGGACTGGGGACAAGGGATTGAGGGACAGGACACAGGGAATGGCTTCTCACTGCCAGAGGGCAGGGTTAGATGGGATATTGGGAAGGAATTCCTGGTTGTGAGGGTGGGGAGGCCCTGGCACAGGGTGCCCAGAGCAGCTGTGGCTGCCCCTGGATCCCTGGAAGTGTTCAAAGCCAGGTTGGACAGGGCGTGGAGCAGCCTGGGATAGTGGAAGGTGTCCCTGCACATGGCAGAGGGCTGGAACTAGATGAGGTTTAAGTTCCCTCCCAACCCAAACCATTCCATGGTTCTGTGATGCCACAGTAAACTAACAATGGATCATCCACCCAGGGGAAAGGTCAGGGATGGGGTCGGTGTCGACACTGTGAAACAGAAATCTTCCCCTCCCTCTGCACCCCACTTTGCAATGGAGCAGAAAAAGTTGCCATACCAAAGCTGATGAGCTCAGCCAAGTGTGCAGGGAAGGTATGGAGACAGCAAATGAACAGCCCAGCTCAGGTGTGACAGGGCTGATTCTTGGGCTGGCATCCACATCATGCTCCCACAAACTCCTGTCATTTCCCAGTACCCAGCACAACACTTGGATCTTGGACACTCCTGACATCTGGGGTGGCCAAACTACTGGGATGGGGAAAAAAAATCCCACCAAAAACAACCCTTTGTCTAATGGTAAGATGTATCTGAGGTCAAGGATAATTACATCTGCATGGGGCTGCTCCCTTTCAATCTGAGTCACTTCTTTGTGATACCTTCTTCCTGAGTTACCCGTACATATCTCCTTCCCTGACCCTACCCAAGAACCACAGCTGTTCCAGCAGGACAGTCAAGTATACAGGACACAGACAAACAACAGGGAATTTAAACCTACAATCAAATTTGTAATTACTTGCAAAAAAGCATAAAAAAGCATAGTTTTACTGAATTATCAGGGTCTAAACCACATTGCACCCCTGGTTATATTTGCGTAGATACCTACATGGATAAGAAGGCTTAAAAGCCAACATTTACACAAGAAGATCCCTCTTAGGAGAGGTTTGTCACAACCTCCCAAGGCCTTGAGCAGGACAGTAGCACAGTGGATGCTAAGGGTGCAGGAGATTGTTCTGCATGCTTTAAGATGTAAAAGCTTTAAGGAGTAAAACGGTTGTTGCAACTTGAGACCCTTGAAAAATACTGTGAAGCAGAAGTGGATCTGTCTCGGAGTGTTGCAGACGCTTGCTCTGACATTCACTGGAGCCACCTGCAGAGCCCAGGGCAGCCTGAAACGTGCCCTCACCTTTCCCATGTCTCCTCCTGCCAGGCCGCAGCTGCTGGAGTGCACCTACGAGAACTTTGACCGCAGACACGGTGGCAGCCAGACCCTGCCCGCAGGAGGGGCAGCGCCGCAGCGCAGCTGAGGGGCCGGGCAGGACCCATCTCCACCCAGGTGTCCTTCCCCAGGGAACATGGAACTGGTGCTGGCTGAGGCACAGAAGGTCACACCAGCCGTGGGGAGTTTGGAACTGGATGATCTCTAAGGTCCCTTCCACAACGCTCTGACTCGCAGCTCTACTGCTCCTCACAAGTGAGAGCAGCCTCTAAGGCGGAAAAAAAAGAGAAAGAGATGGAGCTGGAAGAGCAAAACAGGATCTGCACAGGATGTCAGTTTTAACTTGTTTTTAGCCCATATCAGATATTTAGCAAGCAGTAACTGTATAAAATTGTCTCATAGCTTTTTGCTTTGGTATTCTTCAAACATCACCCCAAAAAGCCGTTTTCACCACTCCACTTCTCCAACTACATCCAAGTGGGCTACTGACATGTTTCAAATACTAACTGCGGCAAAACATTACTGGTATTTCTGATAGGATTTGTTTCTGGTTTTTTAAATTATTATTATCCCTAAACTTCCAGAAGACTTTATTTAAGAGTTTAAAAGAAACGTTAACTTTAAAGAGGAGTCCAAGCAAAAAAGGAAGACATTTTCCAAAAACTGGTAGAGTTAAAAGCTGTACGTAAGAAGTCTAAACTAGCCTGTGTTCTAACTCTGCTTCAGCTCCTACTGCCAGAAACTCAGAGCTTTGTGATAAATGAGCTCTGAAAATGTTCCAGTACACCAAATTGTTGGGTTTTTTTTTTTAAAGCTAAAAAAATAATTTCTAAACTAGTTCCATCTCTGTTACACAGGGAAGTTTTTTTAAGGCCTGACTGCTCATCTCCTAAACTCTTCTGAGATGAGGTCACTACTACAAAGTCACAAAGGCAACAAAATCACAAAGGCCACCCATAGACAAATCTCTAACCCAGCTGTAAATATCCTCCAGGATCAGGTGAACAGATCCAGTTTATGGTACAGGGCAATGTAGGCACCCTGGAGTCCTGGTGAGGCAGACAGAGACCCAGAACAGGGCTGGAAAGAGCAACAGGTGGGCTTAGATGAGGAGAAGGAGAAAAGACTAAGAGTAAGTGGTTTGAACCTACTTTCACATTTATGCTGCTGGATTTGATGCTCTGTGCACCCATCCCAGTGCAGCAGCTCCAAAACTGTTCCCCAAACAATCCTGCTCCTGGTAACAACCACCAAACTGCTACTGAAATACCATCAAGCTTGCAAGCTCAGCCCCAGGCTGGGAATCATTATTTTAAAGTTCACCTCTCATAATATCTGCACTAGGAAAGCAAAGCAGAATTTTAAATTCCTTGGTCAGGAGGATAAGGGAAAAAAAATGCAAGGATATACTTGAACCTGATCTTTTAAATCCCAGCTTAAAATCCCAGCAGTGACAAAGCCAGATTTAATAAAACAAGAAGAGATGCAAAGAGAAAAGGGAAGTTACAGCAGACAGTGTAGTCACAGATCTGTAAGCTCAGTTTCACAGGTGTGACAGTGGAAAGAGACCTCAGAGATATTAGTTGGACAAACTGAATTGGATTTCTGAGCCCTTACGATTTACAGACACAGTGTAATGAGAACCCACTTTATCTGTGCATGGCATTGAAGCTTGGCTTTCTGAATTTTTCCCTCAAAAGTTACCAAAACTCAAGTAGTTTGGGTCCAAATAGAAGATCAGACCTTGTGTCCCAAAACCAACTCATTTCCCCTGGCCCTCATGGGAGACTCCAACACCCACTCAAACCAGTACAAACTGGGGGGACAAAACACAGCAGTGCACACACCAGGAGGCTTCTGGTATTGAATGCATCTGGGACATGCAGGGTGTGCCAAAGCCTTTCCAGTAAAACTAGAAGGAATAAAAAGTCAGTCTGTTGGGCACCAGTTGGATAATAAGGTGGAGTTCACATTTGCATAGAGAACTAAAATACAACTTCAGACTTCAGCCACTGCCACGCTGCTCATGAAACCAGGAGACTGCTCAGTGGGTGACACATACAGCAATTATGTGTTATCTGACACGGATCCTTCTTGGACCAAGTTGCGCAGTGTCTGTCACAAATTGCTTGATTTTCCACTTTTATTTTGCATGGTCTTTGCAGACAGAGCATGTTATAAATACAACATTTGTAAAAACTCAACAGCTGAAACAATTCCTCATTTTGAAAGTGCATGTCAAACACATATTTCTGACTTCTTCACATTTATATGCAACTCATCAATAACCTTGAGCCTAATAATCCCAGTGCTTTTAAGTCTTTGGGGGTAAAGCAGCAGAATGTATTCCTCCAGACATGAATCTTCCAAAAGAGTCTGTTAAAAACCATGCTGTATTGGTGTCTGGTTACTATACAGAGTGATGTACATATATATGTTTCTTTATAGGCTCGCAGATAGAGCAAAGAACTCTAAGACCACATGAAAATTATGGTGATCCAATGACCCAGCTGGCATAAATAGCAGAATCTGCCAAGAAGGAAAAGGTGATCTGTCCTCTAGCATCAAAACTATGGTTTAAAAGCAACAGTTCAAAGCATCATTGACCAGACAGTAGGTAGCACATTTCTATCCCCTATTGACCAGAACTCATGTTTTAACATGCAACCATGTCATAAACACAAAGGCACAATTAATGGAGGAAGAGAAAAAGCCATCAGTTTCTTCACAGAGCTGTAGGGACTGGGACTGCAGGACCTTGGGCCAGCTCAAACAGATCCATGATTAAAGGGACATCAAACAAGCACCGGGAAAAATTAGCCTTCTGCTTTCCCTAAACAAAAGTGCATCCTATGATCAGACAAGGCAACAAAACCAGTGACCATTCAGCTGAAACAACAGATTTACAGGCTCATGGTTCATGCTTTGGCAACAGAATTTTAACAAGTGATCACCAAATTTAATACAACAGAAATTCCTCTTCACAGTGTCATCTAAAATCCTGTCATGTCACGCCTAGCCAGGCAGAAGAAAATAAGCTTAAGTGGTGGTGTCCACTTGTTAAACATTTCCTAAACAACCAGACTTTAAGAATTAAGGAATCCTATTTAACATGATCATAACTGCCTGTTCCCCTCTCAGACACTGGAGATCCAGAAAAAGTATGTCTCTGGATTTAAATCCCCTTGAACTTGGCTAGAAGTTACTTGCATTTAATCAAGCAATATAGATGCAGACACACTAATATTTAGAAAACAGAAAAAAACAATGTTCTTTAGTTCCTATTTTTGTTGGTATTTACAGAAGTGGGGAAAGATTGTAGGCATGCCTCTAAACTACAGATTTCTGTGGGATAGCAAAAAGGTAAAGATTTAAAATACCATCTTTTCAAATACAGGGATTTCACAAAAATCTCTAGACACACACTCAGGTAAGACTCAGAGGTATCCTGGTTAAGAAAGTTAAACCTCTTTTACAGACAATCCTCCACTCACTTTGAACTGGCCTGAGTGATGACAAACTGGAAAATAAAAAAAGGCACCAAGCAAAAGCTTCAGACACTACAGGATGAGCTGTGCTGACTAGTGATTTGTACACCTATCCCCAGGCACCCTTCTCTCCAAAGGGCACCACACACAGAAGATATTCAAGTGCTTTCAGTCAAAAAAAAAAAAAGGCAAAAACGCAAAAAAAACCCCAAAACGGAGCAATTCCACAGGCCTAAAAACCAAAATGAAAGTGAGAAAACCTTGAAGTGAAGAAAACTTGACAGTGTGCAGTTCCTATTCACAGGTCTGACTTAACTGAAGTGGAACTCTGAAGGTGAAAATCATTTGTGCAATAAGGACACTGTCTGGAAACCAGAGCCTCCGCCGGCCCCGTGCACCCGGCGCCGCTACCGAATGCTGTCCAAATAATGCACTTCTGGGTAGAGCGTGTTCACCAGCAGGGACAGGAGGTTATTGCCATCCCGAAGGCAGTGCTCAGGGTGCTTGATGAACAGAGAGGCCTGGGAGAGCTGCTCTTGGTAATCCATGTACTGTTTGTTGGATGACATGGCTTCGAGAGCATTCAGCGCCTGCAGGGACAAAGGAAGTTCTGTTAGCTGTGTGTATTTCGGTCCTTAACACACCACACAACTGCCCTAAAGGATCCTTGCCTATTACAGAACCCAGAGCACTTAGAACAAAACAGTTGCAAGCTACAATCCCAAAAGTGTTTCAAGTAAACTTGTGTATTTCAAGCTGTTGTCTCCCCAAGATCAACACAAAAACTCTCCTATTAATGCTTCCTAGGATTCTGTAACCCAAATATTGTCAAATATTTACTTCATGAACTCAAGACATGGTTTCATATGTCGAACTACAAGCTGCAACACATTAAATCTTCACTTTAGGTAGTTCTTACGAAAGTATTGACTTGCTCCCATTAACAGTATTAAAGTTAGATATTAACTGTGAAGTTAAAAATAGTATGTAAAGAAGTCTGTATTGACAGGACCAGCCAGGGCAAATGTAGAAAATATTTCTGGACAAGTTGCATTCTTTTCTTGGAGAAACAAGTTGTACCGAGCTACTCTGCTTTGGTTTCTAACCAACTTCTTCCTCTCCTCAAACACTCACTGAAAGAACACCATGGTCAGTGCACATGCTAAAGGAGGAATGTTTATTTGTCACAGGGCTTTTAAGCCCTGACCTCACATAAACAAATGTCAGTGTGAATGCAGCCCTGCTTTACCACTGAAAAGCAGTGCAAACCACAGCAGCACTGGTTTTTTTCCTGTTTAAATTCCTTCTACCTGCTACACTCCAAACTTTCTGAAGTCAGGCTTTAGAGATGTAAGTTCATATGCCCCTTTTGAGTGTGTAAGACTTGAAAATGGTGCCTTCATATTAATGCAGAACACTGTGCAAAGTTTTACCCTGGATCACTTCAGGACAGAGCTCAAACACACAGTCCTGCTGCCAAAGTTCAGCAACGAGGTGAGAGCAGAATTCACCTTGAAGAAATGCTTGCAGTGACTCCAATGAAATTCACCCCAAAAGCTAAACGAGCACACAGAGAGGGCAGTCAAGCAGCCAGAGATGGGCACACCTCACCTGCTGGGCCTTCTGAGACAGCCTGGGCTCCGACCCGGCCTTGAGGCGCACCTGGCTGTCTGCAGGGATCTGCACCAGGAGAAAGGCAGACAAACTGCGGGCAACCACCCGAAACCTGCGTAGGGAGAGCACAGAGGGACAAGGTAACACCAGGTTTGCAACTCTCAGCAGCAGATAAACTGTAAGTTCTATCCATGAGGAATCTCTTGCATAAGGAACAAAGTAAAGGCTTTAGAGGACCTGTTCCAGTGCATTAGAAGCCACTTCAATATCACAGAATCCAAGAATGGTTTGGGCTGGAAGGGACCTTAAAGCTCATCTCGTTCCACCCCTCTGCCATGGGCAGGGACACCTTCCACAAGACCAGGTTGCTCCAAGCCTCATCCAACCTGGCCTTAGACACTTCCAGGGGTGGGAGGGGATCCCAGCTTCTCTGGGTATACACACAACAGAAAACAATACATCCTAGAAGATAATATAATACCTTTCATATGAAATGTTGCATCTGTTTCAAGCCTAGCTGAAATACTCCTCACCTCACATCTGAAATACTCCTCAGGTGACAGAATGTAAAACATTCTTACCACCCAAACCAAGGGATGAGTTGAATGACACCAAGAATTCCGGGCAATTTGAACAGCTCTGCATCCCAGAAGGTCTTTATAAACACAAAGTTATGTTTAGGTGCAGGGTTGAATTGGCATTCCACAAACATTTATGGGGATTTTTTTCTCAGCATTCTTTCCACAGTGAACTTGATTTTGACACCTAACAATCAAACTTGGTGTCTCTCTTTTAGAAGGTAGAGTGAATCACAAGCAAGCACATGCTCCTTTTAGCTTCTCTTAACAGTTCTAATACCTCAAGGTTAGGACAGAAAATGCAATGTGTCTGTTTTTACACAAAATCCTGTGAAGACAACTGAAGCAGTCTTCTGTAGACCAGGTGGAAGTATCTCCCTCTAGCAAAGAGTCTGCCTAGAAATTTTTCGGGTGGTGGACGTTAAGTAGGAATCAGAACTGCATTTTCTTTTCTTTTTCACCACAACCTTTGCAGAAGTTCATTAACCTGATTAACACACCCGCTGTGCTTTTTCTGTGACAGGCCCAAACAACTTCACAGATCTGGGAGCAGCGTGTATTCTGATCATCCTTTAACACTGCACTGGACCCAGACTGGGCATTCAAGGTTTCTTCAACACCATGACTCAGACCAATCAATTCACCACAGCTTCAGCCCTGACCTGGGTGACAGAGGAGACCTCCTGCCTAACCCAATAGCACCAAGAATTCCAGAAGTGAGTCTCTCTTCAGCCAGCTGGCTCTGCCGGCCCTGGATGGACAGCAGAGTCCGGATGACAGATTCAATCAGAACAGGGTCATCTTGCTCCAGCTGCACCAAGGATAACTGCATGGCTTTGTGCCACCAGAGGAACAGCTTTGCCTCCTCCTTTGCTGAGCTTTAGGGAAGATGTAAGGAAAAAAAAATAAAGAAAATAAAAATTAAAAGAGTTGGATGCATAGGTTCAGAAGGTTATTTCTCTCCCCATTAGGTCCATGAAGAATTCAGGTTGTTAATTAGTAACAGCTACTTTTATTACATGTGGATGGCATAACTATACTACCCCACCAGTTATACTGCTGTAACTGCTACTGTTACGGATTTGATCCACCAGCTAGCAGGTTTTAAGGGCCTACAAGAGGACAAAGAACAGTGCTTCCTTTTAAGCTTTACAACTGGAAATAAACGATACTGCAGCCGTAAGTGGATTTAAACTTGCCTAAGACTTGGCACAAAAGGAATGAAGCTGTATCTCTACTCCTTTGTTCTTTTCTTTACTTACCAATAAAACACTTTAGGAAGTACTGGATGTTGTTACTACAACAATTTAGATTTTTAATATGATCCTTGAGAAAAGGAAACATTGAAGTTTTTTGCTGAGTAAAGCCTAAAGTGAAGTTCCCCCTACGCTATTTTTAACCTTTCCCCAAAGAGTTGGCAGTTTAACAAGCTCAGATTTTCCACATAAAGCACCAGCACGAGTTTCCTACATCAGACTATCCTCACGTTACTCCTCCCAGTCGTTTCCCATCCCAGGCAATCTCAGATCTGATGTTTAGAGCAAGGTTTAATCTGCTTTATATGGGGGCTTTGCTGTCTCCTTCACACCTTGGCAATCAAATTATTACAGCATCCTACCACAGTGAAAGTATTCTTTGAATTTCAAGAAACAATGGGAACATACATTTTTTCCAAATTTTTCTTTTACAGAAAATATGAACATTATCAAGATAAACATGAAAAAATAATAATCAGGTTTGTTAAATCCTAGCAACTTCAGCAGCAATTCTAACTACAGCTGTTACATACATTAAGTATTTTTATTTTGATCCCAAGGCTATGCATCCTTTCCCCACAGAACCCAGTTATTTAAGAAGTTTCACAGAAGTTAGCAATACAGGCCACTAACCCTGGGCACCCATCAGATCCACTGGCTCCGGATCTGGTTCAGAGCTGCTGCACAATGCCCATCCAGCAGCTTTCAACACCAGGTCTCTCCAAAAGCCAGACTGAATATTCATCACAGAACTCATCCCACCTTGTGGACATGCTGGGAAGTGGAACCCAGAGTGATTCAGGGTTTGTTTCGAGTCATTTTAATGGAGCACAGACCCAGGCAGTCATTGAAACCAAGTTCATCTGACTGAAAAATGACTGAAACTCACTAATTTTCTAGCAAATTAAACTTTTTCCGTTTAACCATCACAACTATTTTCTGTTGGCACTGCAGATGGACAGACCATGTATTAGTAGTTAGAGGCCATTTCATCCAGCACCCTGTTGAAATTAACTTAATTAACCAGGGCCACCTAATTATATCAGCTAGGCAACTCTAAAAAAACTTTAATCTAAATAATAACAATAATAATCTAAAAGTCCAGGCACATTCAGCAGCTTCAAGTTTCATACCTGGGATACACTTGCTCCAGCCATTTGCTGATGGTCAGCAGGATCTTCATTTCATTGGTAAGGGTTTGGTCAGTGTTCAGGCATTGCAGCAGGTAGACATACAGGGTCAAGTAGCTTCCTAAAGACAGGCACTCCTGCAGGAATTCTTCCATGGTTAACTCGGGAACTTGGAGGGAGGCAAGTATAGGGCCCCAGCCTAACTCCTGGTGGTGAGGGGAATCTTTGAAGAAAGCAGAAGGAAAGAACAAAAAGCACATGAGAAAGCAGCACTTAGTAAAACCTAAGAACCAGGACAGTTAAGAGAATCTGGGCTGGTTTAGCTGTTTTCCAGGTAATCAGCATGTCATGCGACTTTGATGGAGAGAAAAGAAGAATTTCACTATCTTAGGGCACCTCCTTGAGGTCGAGGTGAGGTATTTTCCCAGCTTTCAGCCAGGACTAAAATTTGAACATTTTAGCAATGGAATTGTATGTATTTCCCTCAGGTGTACTGAAATCTTCCACACAGTAAAAGAAACAAAAATGTGGTCCCACAAGGATTATGTAAACAGAAGAAAAGAAGAAAAAAAAAAAGAAAATCATGCACACCACACTTTCAGAGTTTTACCAAACCAGAGTATTTTTTTCTTAAATTAGCCTACAGAACACTAGAGAAATGGAAAAATGTCTTTTGTTCTATTGGGGTGATTTTTTTTTTATAAAGTCCTCCACTTTAGCTGGAAAAATGGCAACATTACACAGAGCAAATTGGTTTTCACAGAGACAGGTATGCGTATCGAGAAAACACACAATTACAGCAGCTGTAAAACCCAAACCACGATCACAGAATCCCAGAATGGTTTGGGTTGGAAGGGACCTTAAAGACCATTTTATACCATCTCCTGTTATGGGCAGGGACTCTTTCCACTATCCCAGGCTGCTCCAAGCCCCATCCTAAGTGGCCTTGGACACTTCCAGGGATGGAGAAGCCACAGCTTCTCTGGGAAACCTGTGCCAAAGCTTCACCACCCTCACAGGGAAGAACTTCTCTCTCATATCCCATCTACCCTATGCCAGTGTGAAGCTATTTCCCCTTGTTCCTACCCATGGCAGAGGGGCTGGAACAAAATGATGTTTAATGACCCTTTAATGACCCTTCCCACCCAAACCAGTCCATGACTCCAGATGATTTGTGCTCAGAGGCATCCCAGTGTGACCAGAGGCTGTGAGGCAGACACAAGGGAGACAGCTCCTACCCTTGCTGAAGTAGGAGGTGATGCAGGCCTCCGTGGTCTCAGCCATGTGGCGCACGGAGGCCAGGCTGTGGCACGCGGCCGTAAGCAGGGGCATGGCCAGCAGCCCCTGCACCCTCTTGTCAATCCACTGGCGCAGGCTGCCCCGCAGGGACTCGGCCGTGGTGATGCTCGAGTTGTTGAGCATCATCAGCGTTTCCGTGAACAGGCTGCTGAGGGCCAGGTGACGCATCTGCAGATCCATGTCTGGAAGGCAGAAAGAACCATTTCAGTGAAGAGACACTGGAACTCAATTCAACTTAATCATGGAACACTTTCTGTGTACACTAGGAAAAGCCTCTTCCTCGTTACACACCTGTGTGAGCCATGGGCACAGAGAGACACTACCCTTCACAACCATTTCTGTGGAGTACAGGGAGACACGGATTTCACAGTTTGACAGAGGAACCCCAACACAGTACTAGTACTAAAAAGGAGATCTAGATAAATCCTGTGTGTCTGGACACATCATACCATTATGATACACCAATATACCTCTTCTACTTCAATACTGTCAAGCTTCCCAGTTTTTTAATTTAGAACCACTTCTGAGAACCTAGTCATAGAATCATAAAACGTTAGGTGTTGGAAGGGACCTTAAACATCATCTAGGCCCAACATCCCTGGCATGGGCAGGGACACTTCCACTAGACCAGGTTGCTCAAAGCCTTACCCAATGTGGCCTGGAGCATTGCCACAGTTGGGGCATCCACAACCTCCCTGGGGAACCTGTACCAGTGTCTCACCATCCTCACAATAAAGAATTTCTTCCAAATATCTAACTTAATTTTCCTCACTTTAAGTTTGCACCCACTTTTCCTAATCCCTTAGGATCAAGAGAATGGATTTGTGCCGTTCTTCCCTTTAAAAAAGATGCAAATGTCAAGCAAAATAAAAATTTAAAAAAAAAAAAAAAGAACAACAAAAAAACCCACACAACAAATCACCAGATGCCAACAAAAAGAATCACTCAAGCTCCTGTACATCAGCCAGATTTACTCACAAACATAACCCCTGTTTTTAATGTTGGTTCTGTCACTCTTGACAAGTCTGTGGGGTAATATTCACACTTTTGCTTTGTGCTAATATATCACCTATCTATACATCACCAAAGCACCATGCCCTGCTGCCCGTAAGAGAGACATGGCAGTAATGCAAATAATTAAATCGTCACAGATGTTCATCAATCCACTCAGCAGAATAAAGGATCCTGACAGCTTTAAAGTAATTTGCCATTTCCTCAAGACAAACCTGGAGGATTAAAGATGACTACATCATCTAGCAACTTGGCCATTTCTTGTTCCAAAACTGCAAGGGTTATCTTTCCACTTTGTTCTAAAGTGCTGAGGAACTGAACCACCTGGCGAATGTACGCTCGGCACTTCAGTGTTGCATCCTGTCAAACAAAATTAAAAGCAATTAGGGGGGGAAAAAAAAAGAAAAGAAGAATCACACCTAGAAGTTTTTCCATATTCTGTAATATACACAAGCAGAACTTTTCAAAAGCCAAGAAAAGCTCAGAGATGCTCCAAAATTAGTTCAACTCACAAGGTGGATGTGACTATCTGAAGATGCCCCAAAGCCTGCTGAGATTTTCAGGAGCTTCAAGATCAGTTCAGCTCCAGCATCCTTAGCAAGGATAACGGAGGGAGGGTAGTGACTGTTGCAGTAGTCAATTATGCTTTGGTAAGATGAAATGCCCACAAGCTGCCAAGGAAGGGAGCTGGTCTGTCCAAGAAGATTTATGAGTGGAGATTCCTGAAGATTCAAAGACATCAGTTTAAGCTACACTTTCTTTGCAGTTTTCAATTCATATTCACAGTAGTCAATATTGGAAGGAAACTCTGGCTTCAGAATTTGAAGGAGATGGAGCAGAAAACCCACAGAAATAGATGACCATTAGGAGTCTGTCTGAAAAGCAATTCCTTACTCAAGCAGTAAGCTAACATTTGTATTTCATCTCTAGCATTCGCAGAACTGTATTCAGACTGTTGCAGCAGCTCTAAACAAGCACAAATGTCAGTGAAAATTGTTAAAACTTTGCATGCAAACATGTAAAGACAGCTATAAAGATATGGAGACCCTTCAAGTTAAAGTCACTTCAGTACAGGTTTAAAAGAGTCATTAACATATTATTTTTAAATATAGGTTAATCTAAGTTCACAGTAGAAATTGTGTCCCTAATTTTTGATTCAGTGAAGCATCCACCAACCTGGGGGAATCCAGGTTTATTCTCATAAATACCACCCTGAACAGCACAGCAGGCCCACAGCTCACACTGGCAATGCAAGTCAGCAGATGGAAAAGTCTCTCTGTCTACAAGCAGCTCTCATCTATTCTTAAACATCTGAAGTAAAAAATGGGCCCCTGGACATAGAGAAACAACAACTGGCATGGAACTGTGTCAGGAGAGGTGTGGGCTGGATATGAGGACAAGGTTCTTCCCCAGAGGGTGCTGGGCACTGCCCAGGCTCCCCAGGGAATGGGCACGGCCCCAAGGCTGCCAGAGCTCCAGGACTGTTTGGACACCGCTCCCAGGCACAGGGTGGGATTGCTGAGGTGTCTGTGCAGGGCCAGGAGTAGGATTTCATGATTCCTTCCAACTCAGGATATTCTATATCCTATTCTATGATTCTACAGGTTTTAGAATGAACAAATACTGGAATTGTGCTGGCAATCCAGAACTAACCCAAATTACACCACTTCTACAGGAATGTGACACTGGTACAACAAGTACTTCTCAGGTTGCTCATGCCCTGGAACACAGGGCTGAGAAAGCTTGAGATTTAGATCAAGGTGTCACAGGAGTGCTCTGGGAGGCAGAAACCTCCTGACAGTGTGTCAATTTATCATACTGCTGGAGGGAACGAGGGGATTCGTGAGGCTGACTCACACCATGTGCAAACAGCTATCTTCTGAAACTTGACAAGCTTCTGATAAGCACACACATTCAGGTCAAAGTACATGAACTCTGGTAATCTTCCTGAACTGAAATTCAGCGATGGTCAAAGGCTGCTGGTGACATCTTGATGCAGCATCTTGTAATGCGTCAGAGGAAACGGAGAGCAGACAATACTGCAAGTGGGAGGAAGCTGACAGATGTGAAATGGGACTTCTTGAGGACAATCAAGACCCTCTGAAGAGTCCTCCATAAGGAATGAACTGGATTTAGTCACATCTCATGTCCTTTCTAGTGAAGGACTATTTTTCTTTAAAGAGATGGGTATGAACCTTCACAAAAATTACCTCTTTGCCTATAAGCTGCTCCTCCTTTGCCAACAGGACCATCATATACAGCAAACAGACAATCATGTTGTGGGTCTGAGGGTGAGGGCTGGGATTCCAGGCATCAGAGAGGACACTGACCCAGTTTATCTCACATAAAACATAACCCAAGAACAAAAAACAACTCTTGGGGCTGCCTCTTTCAATCTAGGAAGGAGAAAGGGAAAAAGACAGGTGCATAAAAAAATGTAAGATGTAAGTACTATTATACTTTTCAGTTCCTTAGCCAACTGTAAATATACAGCAGCATTTTAGGTCAGCAGAGGAGTAAACAAATGTCTTTTCTCCATTATTTTGTTTGCCTTCTTGCAGCTCTACCTTGTCTCAGATGACTTGGAAGTGAGAAACAATATGGCAAGAGGAAAATATATTAAATCTAACTAAAAACATTAAATACATATGGAAGAAATGACACATTCAGGCAGATCAACAAAGAGGGAGCTGTGTAGCTCTCCTAACGTTGTCTAAGACTCAAAAGCACTCTTTCTCAAAAATTCATCACAAATTGAGCAGCTGTGAATGCTACAAACAAACTTTAAAAGCCTACTTGCCAAAAGAACTGTATCCTGTTCTCCAGCTATTTCCACGGGCAGCACTGACTATGAAATCAATTCAACAGGTGCCATGAACTCACTTTAAAGAACTCTTCCATGAGCATCTGGTCTGGATGCATTTCCTTCCATGGAAGCCTTCTGAACTCAGTGTGGAAAGCATAGAGAATAAACTCTGGCATTTTGGGCGCTGTACAACACTCACAGTAATGCATTAGGTGTAACCACAGAGCGCCATGGTGACTTGGCAACAGCTTTTCTAGAATGAAAGAAAATAGCTGAATTAACAACAGAAAAAAAAAAATCAGATAAAACTTGATTTCAGAAGGAAGTCTATTTTTGAAGATGAAAAGCTTGTAAGTTACACTAAAATGCACTCAAAGAAAAAAATTCACAGTAAACTTTGGTATTTTTTTTCTCTCCAAATTAACAAGTGGGGAGGCTTAGGATTTCATGCTCACCTTTAAAGCTCTCATGCAAAAGCGTGATGCAATCTGCAAACAAACAGACTACGGTGGAGGCTATGGGAGTGTCACTCTCCAACCAAGGGTAGCAGGGTTGGCTATTGAAAAGAAGCACAACACAAATTTCAGTGTTCAGTTACCTGATCATAAACATTTGCAATTTAAATATTCTGAAGCAATGAAGCACAAGTATCAGCAGTTCTCCCAATTTCAGCTCTTTGGGACTGTTCTCTTCTTACTTAGAAGAGCTGCATCATTTAATATTCAACTGAAGATTCATGGTAGCACTGAGTAAGCAGAAATTACTTGTTTGATATTTCATAATTAAATTAAAATCCCAGAGTTTCTCAGTTACATTATTCACCAACTGCAGACCACCTCCTAACTTCAGTGCTGAAGGTGGTCTCACAGCTCAAAAAGCTTTTAATTTTGAAAGAAAGCAAAATTTGAATATATAGTAGTACAACTAACTGTTCATGTGAAGACAGAGGTACACAGGGCAATAGATCACCACAGCACTGATTTAGCCTGCAGTTTCTTTATGTAACACTGGCATTTGGGGTTGTATTTCTTTGGCTTTTTTGTTTTCTTTTAAACACGTATTATAGATATTATGGAAGCTAAAAAACAGGAATCTGAAATTCAAGTTTCAGTGTTTTTAAAACTGAGTGAAATCCTTCACATAATCAAGCTCTGCTCATACTGTTATTACAAGATCTTTCTCATACCTAAAATAATTATTCTATCCAAACCTTGGAAAATTTGATGTAGGTCATGAATTAACTCTGTAATTATTAAGGAAATGACAATGTGAGAGCTATTTAAATGGAAGGCAAGACAGTCACAAATTATTAAAACCAGGTAATAATGAAAGCCATTCTTACAGGACTGAAGTCCCAACTTCAGCAAAAATTCATTTAATTTTAAAATGCAATATATACCTTGCATCTTCCTTATCCAAGACCAGTATCCAAGGTTTAAAGAGTCCAGCAATGACTGAATACAAGGACTTCAGTGCTAAAAGGAAACAAAACAAAGTAACTTTTTTCCGTCAAATCTACAAAAGTGAACATATTACACTTTTCTAAATTTGCAAATAATATCTTTTCCACATTCTGCTACTCACAGAATTATAGAATAACTAAGACTGGAAAAGACTGCTAAGATCACTGAGTCCACTCATTCAATCAGTCCTTTCTGGTCAACTAAAAATTTAAAATACAATATGCTTAGTAATAACTCTGGTTAACAATATGGCTGTTTAAAAAACAATCATAAGCATTTTGCTTTGTTCAGAGGTTGTTTTAGATGTTTTATTAGTGTAAGTTTAATAACCCACCAGAGACTGTGAGGGTAACGATGACTCACACTTTAGACTTGCATTTATTAAAAGGTGTTAATTATAATTTAAATTAAAATTAATTAAAAATTAAAATAA